>SRSE01000854.1:0-11218 GCA_005024645.1 Planiliza haematocheilus | reverse complement strand
CAGCAATTCTGACCACGATCCTTGGGCTTCAGTTTTATCTTTTTGTTTTATTGTGTTTGTATCAACTGTGATTCCAAAGTACTTGTAGAATTGGGTCCATTCTTCTGCATCTCTTTGACATAACACAGAAGAGCTGGACACTATGTCTACTTTTTCACCCCTAAGCACAGCAGCACACGCAGAGCTGCAAACATTGCTATGACACAAGACTTTCCTTCTCCAGTGCCCATCTCCAGGAGTTTACCAGTGTCAGACAAGGCCAAGAGGCACCAGCTTATCATCTGAGTGGCTCTGGGCCACCCCTTCCCTTCAAACTTGTGTAGGTTTACAGCATTGCATAAGACTGCCAGGATCTCCTGAAGGTCTTTTGTATCCGTGCTGTGACTCTTTGCTTTGCGCTGTACATCTTGTGGGTTTTTGATTTCACCAGTTTTGATCAGGTCTGTTACATGAGTTACTATATTGTATGATTTTGTCAGTGTCTGTTCATCAATGTCTTTCATCTGCCGTATTTCATCAAAAAGAATGTCAATGCTTTTTATTTTCTCATTTCTCAGGCTCTTTTCTAAATGCTGGATCAATTCTTAGTTCTATGTGAATCTAAGAGGCTGAGGAGAGATTGATGATTCCCATCTGTCCACTTGGAGGAAACCTGATATGTTGCCATCAAATGTAAAATCTTCATGATGGAAATACAGCCCTTATCATAATGGTGGTCATTTAGAGCTCCAAGCAGGTTCAAGGCCTCTGGTGCTGACCAAAGTCTTTGTGCTACAAGACTTGAAACCATCTGAAGGAGATCTTTGGTTGGTTCTTCTGAGTCCTGGAATTTCTCCACACAGGCAAATAAAATCTCTAAACACCATTTGCCTGCAGGAGAAGTCGTATTTCTCTCTGCTTCTGTTTCTCCATCAAGAAGTGTCAGGAGATACTCTCAAGAAAGGTCAGAATGAAGATCTGGTTAGAAGGCAGGTCCTTTCCATTCATTTTCTTTGAGATGGTGATGATTTTATTGCCAGTGTTTGTGTCTTTGTTTGTTGTTGGTGTTGAGCACCTGAAAAATGCCTTGAATGAACCTACGCCTGAGTTCCACAGGTTCATTGTGAAATTTACTCAGGAGGTTTTGTAAGACCTCTGCAGCAAACACCAGGGAATCATTGTCCTTGAGCCTTGAAAGTTTCATATTGTGGGAAACACTGACATTTTGTTCTTCAATGAGAAATCCACGACTAAGCTGGGTCTTCCCTGTTTCCATCACCTCTATGCCATGTAGAATGTAATCAGACACAAAGTCATCCATAGTACCATACACAATATCTGCTTCATAGACCTCCGTGTATGAGGCATCAATTTTCTTCATGTTGGTGTTGACAGACATTTCAAGGTACTTGTAGAAGTCAGACCATTCCTTTGTTTGCTCCTGTGAGTGAACATCAGAGCTCAGCACAATGTTTATCTTGTTTCCCATGAAGATTTGTGATGCTGCAAACATGGCTGTGACACACTGGTCTGTGTCAATACCGACCACTTGTAGCACTCCACTCTTCTCAGTCAGCATCAATGCACACCACTGCAGCATCTGCCTCACTGTAGGCCACCAGCCTTTTGTGTCAAAAACTGCTTTGCAGAGCTGAGACAGTAGGCTCTGAATCTGGTCTTCATTCAGTGTTATACATTTAAAGGAATCTTTCAGAAATGGTGAATATTTTGGTGCCGTTTCTGAATATTGCAGGACACCAATGGTAATGTTTTTTATTATTTCAATCAAAGAATCAGTCAAATTCCATAACACTTTTAATTCTTCCAGAGCTACATCTAGACGGCTATCATCTGTCTCTCTGAAAGTCTTTTGGAAATCCTGATAGAATTTCTCAGGAACATCACAGTCAAGGGTCTGAATGAGAGAGCGTCCAGATTCATCTTTCCACTCAGGTGATATGTCATACACTTGGACCAACGTAAGGATTTTGTTTATAGGACCATCCTCTCTGTATTTCTGTGACAGTGCTTGTAGCAGATTCAGGGCCTCTGTTGGTGTCCATTGGTTTGTTTGTACAAGTCTGAGGAGCATTTCGGTGGATGCTGAGTAGGTTTCTTTTCCATTCAGATGTTTGAGTATGGATAAAAGGAGATTCAAGCACTGGATTTCCATCTTTAAAATGAACACAGAGACTCTTCCAACTGCTTCCTGCAATGATGATGTGAGGGTGCTCAGGAATTCTATAAGAAAGAGTTGCTCAGAGGAAAGCTCATCTTCAGCCCATTGTTTGGCTATGAGGACTGCATCAGTGTCAGAGCTACCGTCATTGAAAAAGTGCATCAGAGTCAGATACAGAGCTTGAGTCAACAGGAAACTCTGACAAACATCACTTGCTGATTGGTTGATTGACTCCACCAGAGACTGCAGGTGATTGGAGATGGTTTCTTGGGAACTTTCCTCAGATCTCTCCAGGGACAGGGAGCACAGCTCTGTGATGAACACCTGAGTGTGCTGCAGTGTGGAGAGAGATGGGATGGCACTAATCCATTCATCAAACAGAAGTTTGTCCAGGACTGACAGGATTTCTCTCAGTTGATCAACTGTCAGCTGAGTGAGACTGAGATTTTCAAGTGGGATGCTGCATTTCAAAGAGAGGATCTCTAGAAGCTCATCACTGTCTGATTCATCACTATCTTCAAACTCATCCAAATGTTTTATTAGAACATCTTGCTTATATTCATATTGTTCTGAGATTTACTGTTCAGTTTCTCATGCTGCTGTTTGGCTCGTTGCTGTGATTCTTGTAATCTTTAGTCTTTAGTTTTTCTTGTCTCCTCTCTCTCCTTTTCTCCTCTTCTTCTTCTCCTCTTTCTTCTTCTCCTCTTCTCTTCTCCTCTCCTCTCTTTTCCTTCTCTCTCTTCTCTTCTCCTCTCCTCTCTCTTCCTTCTCTCCTCTTCTCTTCTCCTCTCCTCCTCTTTCTTCATGTTCTCCTGATCCCTGATCGGCTTGTTAAAGCAGTATTCACACTCGTACATATTATCGCAGCCAACTGGTCTGTAGTATTCACCTCCATTGTACACATATACATACCGTCCATGAACTGTACTTTTGTAAAAGTCATCAAAGGACCAACATGGAGGAAGGACTTTATCACACTTGCAGCATCTCAGGCTTTCGCCCATGTTACTTTCTGATGGCACATTTCCCATTTTTGATGATTTGAATTTGAGGTGTTGATTTTTATGTTCAACCTGTGTTTTCCTGAAAGACAAATATATAATATAAATTATATTATGAAATAATTAAAAAAACAGAGGAGCCTTCCAAAAAAGGCAACATATTACGCAACAGTGCCAGTCCATATAAGATTATCCATACACACTGATAGTAAACAGACAAGTCTACTATTGTTTATAGAAAGACTAGATCTAGTGAAGTCATATCAAATAGCCAATGGTTACAACCAAATCATCTCTCATATTTGAGTCAGTTGAATATTGCTAATTTCTGTAGTTTGTCAATCATTTCAATATTCACCAAAGGAAAATACGGTCACAATATGGTCATATGAAGTTTCACAATTTCCAACAATGGGCAAGGACAACCATTACCTGAATATCTATCGCTAGTCCCATTTTGTGCTGAATTATCCCAAAACACTCCTTTGATGTTGTGTTATTAAGCTTGTTATTGTCAGACTCATAGAAATTAACCGAAATAGCAAAGAAGGAAAATATGACATATAGTTGGGCTGTGATTTACCTGCTTCCAACAATCGTCAGTCCAGTTGAATAATGGAAACCAAGCAACAAACTGAAAAACTTAACTATATTATATTAAATATTAGTATATATGAGGCTTGAGAGATTACTGTGTCAGAAAGCTCTTTAAATGCAGTGTTTTATCTGTTACGTCATATCTCCTTCAAATAAACTCTGTAATTCTCCATCTGTCCAGCAGATGTCCTCATACAGTTTCTGGCTGTTCTCATCCACTTGTTCGTCTTATAAGTTTTTGTTTCTTTTGCCCACACTGCCTATATTTTTTCGTGATTTTTTTTCTTGTTTCACTTCTGATTTTGTCTTTCATTTCTTCCATGTTGATCATTTGCAGAAAAAGAAAAACTCCCTTCTCGGGGTCATGTAGTATAAGGGGCACAGAAGTTCAAATAAATCTCCAGGCTTTTATATCTGTTGTTGTCACAATATGTTATACTCTATCTGTATACAGATAGAGTATAAGACTTATATAAGAGTACAAGTCTGTTTTTACGGAAGAGCATTGCATTCACTGGATAAAAATAAAAAATAGACACCTTATCTCGAAATTACGAGATCATGATCTCGTAATTACGAGAAAAGATGTCGTAATTATGAGAAAAGATCTCGAAATTACGAGAAAGGATGTCGTAATTACGAGATGAGGAAAAGTGCCACATTGGCCCGTGAGATAAGGTGTCTATTTTTTATTTTATCCAGTGAATGCAATGCTCTTCCGTAGATTCCCGTGTTGGTTCAACTCTTCCTGCAGGAAGAGAGCGACATCCAGCACGTCAGACTGGGCTTTCCGCCTGAACAGTCCTAAAGACTGGAGATGCCTTCGTAGTGTTGACAAACTAATATTAATACCATCCTCATTTTTGAGAAACATTAATATTTCCCAGTGTCCCAAACATAGGAGGAAGTAATCGCAGATTAGCTGCGATAGCGTCATCATTGCCACTGAGAGAGGACAGACCAACGTTTCCCTATTCATTATCCTATCTCGTAATTATGACATCTTTTCGAGATCTTTTCTCGTAATTATGAGATAAGGTGTCTATTTTTTATTTTATCCAGTGAATGCAATGCTCTTCCGTATGTTTTCTTGTTATGTGTTTGTGTCTTAATCTGATTAATCGATTAGTATATCCTTTGTAGCCTTTAAACTATATTAATTATTAAAATGTAAATCCTACATGAGCCATGTCATCTTCATAGAAAGTAAAACCAAGAACAAATGTTTTCAGTATTAAACATTATCAGCATACCGTTAGGTCCACATATGTTTGAATATCATCCAAATGGAAAATTTGCTTTCAGTGATTTAAGTGGTGCTGTACAACTGAAGCTACCTCTACTTATTCTACTGTTTACGTTCTCAAATATTGACAGATATTTAAATGACGATTGTTTCACCTGTCATCACTTCTGATATCTAAGTGGCATATTATTTTATGTAGTTAAGCTGTGTAGCTGAGTTAAGCTAAAGAATAACATTTCAAAATAGTACATTACCTTCATCTGGAGGCTGAGAAGGAGCAAGTGATCTGAGCCTTGTTTCCTTCATGGAAAGTAAAACTAAAAACAAACCTGGAGAATGCTTTCAGTATTAAACATTATCAACATATCCTTTAGGTTTGTTTGGATAACAACAGAAAAGCTGCTTTCGGTCAAGTGTCAAGATTAAGTGTTGCTACATGTCATTGTTACTTTATACTTTATTTCTAAGAAAAAACTAAGTGATGTGTTATTTTATGTCTTGTAACCCAGTTAAGCATTGTAACTGAGGTAAGCTAAAGAATAACATTTCAAAATGGTTCATACATTACCTTGATCTGGATGCTGAGATCAAGAAGTGATTTGAGACTTGCATAGAAAGTGAAACTATAACACCATGCTGACTCATAGATATATATATATACTATATATACATATATACATCCTTTAGGTTTGTTTGGATAACAACAGAATATAATATATATAATATATATATATATATTATATATATATATATATATATATATATATATATATATACACACAGTCCCTTAATAACTGTGCAAATCAGAATGGTCATAAATGAAATGTTCATTTTTCATAGTGTTAAGAATCTCATAGAAATAAAACAAAATAGCAAAGAAGGAAAATATGACATATAGTTGAGGCTGTGATCCACCTGCTTCCACCAATCATCAGTCCAGTTGAATAATGGAAACCAAGAAAGAACCAAGAACCAACAAACTGAAAAACCAAATTATATTAAATATTACTGTGTCAGACACCTCTTTAAATGCTGTGTTTTGTCTGTTACGTCATATCTCCTTCAAATAAACGGTGTAATTCTCCATCTGTCCAGCAGATGTCCTCATAGAGTTTCTGTCTCTTCTCACCCACTTGTTCATCTTGTAAATCTTTTGTTTCCTTTCCTACTCTCTTACTACTGTACTTATTCTACTGTTACATTCTCAAATATTGACAGATATTTCAATGGTGATTGTTTCACCTGTCATCATTACTGATATTACTTTTTTTTCCGAAAAAATTAAAATCTAAGTGGCATACTATGTTATGTAGTTAAGCTGCGTAGCTGAGTTAAGCTAAAGAATAACGTTTCAAAATGGTTAGTACATTACCTTCATCTGGAGGCTGAGACAAAGAAAGTGATTTGAGACTTTCATAGAAAGTGAAAATACTGTTGTGGAAACTTGAGTCTTCAGCTTCTTTCAGTACAGAGACAAATTCTGGTGAGAAACGCAGAGACTGGATGCAGTCAGTATCGTCTACGGTTTTATTGCAGGAGAAGAGAAGGTAAGAGATAGTGAGAGACTCCGAGGGGATTTATTTAGCCTGGGTTTTATTCCATTTTATTTCGTTAATAAATGTTGTTCAGAAAGATGTGTGCTTAAGGTCACCACAAGAGGGCGCCCCCCACCAATTTGACTAGGTAGTCTGTAGGAAGGGCCCGCCCTGATTAGCAGCATATTGTGTGCAAAGGATGCAAGTATGTGTTCAAACTAGCACTGAAATGTTATGAGTATATATACAGTAGTGTTAAACATACAAAACCGGCCGGCCAGAGGATTTAATCTGGCCTGCAGCTTGAATTTGCAAAGGTCAAAATGTGGAAATTACATCAAAGACTACTGGTATTTGGGAAGGTTCATTAAGTATGGAGTGTCCAATGTTTAACATGGTTCCTGAACGCACCATATTCTTATTTGGTAAATGGTATGGACAGGTGTCAATCTGTTTGATTAGCCAGTTATATTCAAGTTGACCTGCAGGATTTCCAGGTGAGTGGGACCAAGAGGAGAGAAACGGAGCGAGAAAGAAAGTCACTGCTAAAACTTAGTTGAGAACGCAATAGTGCTTTAAGTCTGTGTGATTTAGTTACATGCCTGACTTCATGATTTAATGCATTTGTTTGCTGGAGAAACTGGACGCTCAGCTCATTCTACTTAACTGATGCTAAACCGTGACCACACTGCAGACTGTTGCTAGCTAGCTCCTTGTGCTAGCAGTATGAGAAACTTGTATTTGTGAACACTTGGTGCACCAAGCCACTGATAATCTACGGGATGTTTATGAATGTGGATGGAGCCTAAAGGATGTGTTTCTTTACCACAGTGACTGGACACTGCTGAAGGAGAGTTTTTGCCAAACTACATCTAACGGCATCCTGTATCCCAGGAACTGTGAGTACTGTTAAGACACTGAACTGGATTCCAATCAACACCAACATGCTCGGCAACAGTTTGGTACCATAGGCTAATTAAGACTCTTTTCAAAATACCTTTTGAAGAGTCTTCATCTTCGTGAATTAAATATTGATGAATTTCAGGACCTGGAGGATTTCTTTTACATTTTAGTTGTTAGGGGCATTTTAAGAATACAAAAGAAAACTGTAAAAATGCCAGAGAGCAACATAAATTAAATAAAATGACTTCAAAAAAGGATAGGAATGGCCACAAGAGAGAAAAGTGCTATTGAGTCATGTGAAGCGACTTCCAGAAGACACAATGTTAATATTCAGAGGTGGACAGAGTACACACCTTCCCTACTTGAGTTAAAGTACAGATACTCCTTGTCAAATGTTACTCCAATACAAGTAAAAGTAGCTTAGTCAAAAATTTAAAGTACTAAAGTATTTGCTTAAAAACTACTTGAGTAAAAGTATTTAAAAATGATATAAATATATATAATATAAAAAAATATTTCAGGAAATACAGGAAAGGAAAATAACTTTATTGTCATTATACAATCCACTCCACAGCCACACTCTTTCTCTTGCAGACAGCCTCTCTCTCTCTACAAGCTCATACAATTACGTTTAAAATGTTCATCAGCAATTTAACAAACATTAAGCTAGCTAACGTCAGTAGCTACTTTACATACCGCGACATGCTTTTTCATTCGACGAGTTCTTTTAGGCCGTGATATCATTTGTTCGCGGTAAGCACAACAAACATTTAAACTGTAACAAATCACTTTTTGTGGCAAAAATCTCAAACATGGTTTTGACGTAAGGCCACCGTTGCTTCTCCAGGTGTTTCTCCAGTTTCTTCCTGCATTGTATGGATTGTATGGCATGACGTAGAGAATCAGTAAATCAGCAGAAACAGTTTTTCTTAGAATTTTGAAAAAAATAAAAAAAATCAGCTGATGTAAGCTCAAAAGTAGTGAGTAACGAGAGCAAAAACAGAAATGTATGGAGTAAAAAGTACAATATTTGTCCTTCAAATATATTGGAGTAAAAGTAAAAGTATCCCCCAAAAATTATACTCAAGTAAAGTACAGATACTCAAAAACTGTACTTAAGTACAATACTCAAGTAAATTTACTTTACTGTCCACCACTATTAATATTTAATTTTCACTTCAATTCAGTATCATTTATATCATCAGTAGCAATACAAACTGTCTCAAGACACCGGATGGATAAACCAGAGCAAGCACAAAGGAAAAATACACACAAAAAAACACTAATAACAAAAAGACCACTAGGAGCAAACAGACTATTACAATAAAATGAATAAAACAATTTAAAATATTTACCACCACCTGCATGTTCCATATTTTCATTTACGTCTTACATCTGTTGTTCTCCATCCGTCCAGAGAGTCTCTCCTTAAGATTCAGGCACTGTCACACTTTTTTTTTTTTTTTTTTTTTTTAGCCCTAACATTCTGTTACATACGTCTTGTTTTGTCATTAATTTGCAATATTTCCAACCTATTTTTAGCTTTGTGTACAGATCACAAACATATTTATACTATTGTTGTATTTTAAAAAATGTTACATTTGTGTTACCAATTTCTGTGCCCAAAAAAATGGCTCCTGGTATTTATCCTGTCACTCATAAACCATGAAAAATGTAAAACATTAAAAAAAAAAAAAAACTTATACAGTTCGAACAAATTTAATGAATGTTTTGTTTTTGAAAGAAGGACTCCACCCATGAGTCTGTGGACTACTTATGCATTGGGGATTGTGACTGCCAACATCCATACTAAAAATGGGTACTTGAGCTCCAAAAGTCCAAAAACTCGGTATTAGTCATTTGACTATATTTCTTTTTCACCTTTTTATGTGTATTTGCTTCCCTACAATGACCCTGAGGCCAGCCTTGCGTGGAGACTGGAGACAGTTCAACAAAACACCTGCCACAGGAGCTACAGGCCTGATTCTCTCTCATGATCTTTCCCTGATCTTTGGGAACGAAATATCTGGAAAGTTTAATACAAAGTGCCATCTAATGTGTTTTTCCAAACAGATTTAAATGTATTTTAAAGTATTGCTGTGCTGCATTTTAAGGCATGGCCTCTTTATTTATTTATGTAATATACTGAAAACAATATTTATAACATACAGTGTAAATGTGTATACAACTGACACTATGAAAAAGTTGATATCTAACACTTTACACAAGTTTTGAGAGAAATTAACACTGTGATGTAGACACTTCAAAAGTGCTGCGATTAACTCTGACGCTGATTTTGCTGTGCGGTCTGTAGATAGCAGTATGTTCAGTTGCTGATCCAGTAATCTACAGTTTTCATGATTCATATCCAGAGGTCTCTCGATGATGATCCGGCGGGTGGAAGTTCCCTGTAGTTTTTGTTATACTTGTTCACCAGTCTCAGGTATCGATACACTGTAAAGATGACAGAAATACACTCCGGTCAACTGCTCACTGTAAAGCAAAGAGGGTGGTTTAACCCATTTTTGTACTTTTCAGTAGGATGGGACTTATGTAGTGCCAGATAATCCCTCTGGACACCTTCATGGCCAAAAATGCCCCATAGACTTCCATAATAACCATGTATTTTAATCTGCCATTACAGCATAGAACCACGCATGGGGTGTGTGCACTAGAGAGACGGTGTTTGTAAATCTGTAGCATGAACTGAACATTTCAGGTTTGATGAAAAAGCATCTTCTTTTAAATAATGTTTTCCATGAGTCTTTGAAAAGGTGCTGAGTAAAATCATGGTTTGCTGGCTTGCTCGGGCTGTACTGTCTGAAATTGGAGGGGCCTCTGAAGGGTATCAGCTGCTAATCAACAGAGATATTGTCCCCCTGGATTAAACAGGAGTGGTACAGTGAATGGACAGAAAAGAATGGGCAAATCTGGTCCATCCATCTCATGCCAAGATGTTGCGCTACGTTCAGGCATGGTGGCAAATCTCGTGGTCCCCAGCATCACACCGGTGTGAGCCTGAATGTAGAGCAGCATCTCGGCATAAGGTGGAGACCAGACTTGTCCATTCTTTGCTCCCCCCTCGGAGCTTGTGTCTTCTTCACATAAGTCCTGCAGCTCGCTGGCAGATAAAGGCTGACCATTTCTAAAGCCTACAACAAATGCAATAGGCCATGACTTACTCAGCACCTCTTCAAAGACATGAAAAACATCCGTCAAAAGGAGATGCCCTTTTATCAGCCCTGAAATGATCAGTTCATGCTACATGGCAGTCACACGGCTCCATAACATAAATGGGAAATTTACAAGAATTTCATGCATCAGCCTATAATGGGAAACCATTGAATCTGAACAAATACAGTAAAAATGTCAAATATCACTTCTTTTCTTTAATGAAATCACAACATTAGAGAATGCAGGGTTTTATACTCTGATGGCAGTCAGATTAAAATATGTGATTATAATGTATAATAATAACAATGAAATATTTTGAATCATTAGACTGGCGTTTCAAGCGTTCAGATCCTGAAAACTTGAAATTTTGGTAGTTTTGAACAAGTCTTAAGTTGTTTAAAGGATTTATATAAAAAAAGTTGATGTACGATTTTATGGCAACGATGTCCAGAGGGTAATGCATTTGAGGTGGGTATAAGGGTTAATTTAGTATCATATGAAATGATGTAATGTTACCTTTTCATCGTAGGAGGCTGGAGACCTGGTTCCTGTGTGGGTCATTTTGATCATCGTAACCCTTGTTGTTAATCCATGTAGTAATGGT
>SRSE01000853.1:6480000-6767890 GCA_005024645.1 Planiliza haematocheilus | reverse complement strand
ACATCAGTGCTGGGGCTCAGCCCTAGTGAGGACCTGTAATGCTCCATCAGACTTAGTAAAACCAAGGTCATCTCCTCTCCGGCTCTCTCTGCTGCAGCCTGAGACTCCAGTCCACTATCTCCCTCCTGCCAGCTCTGCTCTGAAGGCGATCCTCCGCACAGAGGCGGCAGCGGCGACAACGGACTGCTCGGACTGACCGCCGCCCCCTCGTGCCTCGCCGCTGCGTCGCTGGCGTTTGCCACCGAGGAGGTGATGCTGTCCACGCTGATCACGGCCCATTCTGCAGGAGCCGACAGCTTCTGTGTCCAGTCTGCGATTGGAGAGGTGGTCGAGGGTGTGGTGCTGCCGGCTGGTGATGGAGTTTGTGCCTTGCTGGTGGGAGCTGCAGGGGATAAGGCCATGGCAGTCAGCTCTGCCTGTGAGGGAGTGGTAGGAGGTGTGTGGAAGAAATCTAAAGGAGAACCTGAGAGGGGGAAACAAAAAGGTAAAACAGAAAAAAAAAAAAAAAAAACTTCTGTCCGGAGCTTTAAAATCATCTAATAAAAAGCTGATGATGTTGCACCGCATGCTAAGCCCCCCTGTTCCTCTCCTCAATGCAGATGTAAGCACTCGGTGTCTGCTCCTTTATTTACTGACCTGGGCTGCCTGATGCAGCAAAAAGCCTCTCCTGCCAGCGTCTTGGCTGGCAAACTGGTCCCCCATGTGGCAGGACTCAGGATAAGAGGTGATTTTACTCTGATGCGCTAGCAAACAGCTGCTACTAGAAAGTGATTACCTTCATCGTGAAAGCAGCCAGGATGCTGCATAAACTGCGCAACTACAAACCCCCCCTTCCTGAAGGTATTAATAGCGATTTCATTAGTGAATTATTTGCAGTTTGGGTCATAAAGCACTCTCTAAAGAATCATCCGTCTCTGACAACTAATCTTGGAGCTATGTGATTCCTGGATGAAGCTGATATTACCTGGTTTATGTAGTGCAGATTTATTTTGGCTACAGGAATCCCCACCTGCTTCAGATCTTTTCCCTCCTTGCCCTTGTGTTGTGCTGCAGGATTGTGCAGACTCATCATTTCCCTGGCAGCAGCACGAGGCAGTCTGCTCGGCTACGGCCGCAGGGGAGCTACTCTCATCTCCTATCCCGAGCCCACTTCCTGCATACTGACAGCCAAGAGAGACGAAAACCAGGGGCCGCATTTTAAGCCGCTAGACAGAATTAAACTGAGCCAGCGAGTCGATCGAGTGTCTCCAGTCGGAAACGAGACACGTGAGGCTAGGTGGGGCGATTCTGTGATGCTCTGAACTGACGGATACTGAAAGAGGCCAAAACTCTGATGTTGTTGAATAGAGATTTCACTGCAGTTTATTTTGCACTGTGAAGTTTCCCTGTGCCCATAAAACTCAGCGTCTGATGCCAGGATTTCATCTGGACAATCCGATTTCTGTTCAGCTTGCGCAGTGGATCCTTCTGACTTTTTTAAATCAATATTAGTTTTAATGTTCTTCACTCTGCAACATACAAGTTTCTGCCGTCTTTGCACTACATCCGTGTGATTTGAGTAAACAAAAAGGATGATAAATGGCCTCTGGGGGAAAGTAATGAAGCATCACTGCACTCCCACATGTTTAGGTGGTGTATTAAACAGGAAAGTGATTCATGCAGCAGCCATGCAATTTGTTATTCTTTTGTGATGCAGAGGAGTAACTAGAGTAACAGAGGTTGTGACTGACCCTCTTAGATGTGAACGTTCCCGCTGCTTCACAAAATCGTGCAAACTTAAGGGGATGTTTTGTTCTCTGTGCAAACCAGCTGTAATTACAGATAATGACACCGAGACAATGTGCACATGAAACAGGGGAAGTCAAGGGTGAAACAAAAAGAAGATTCTTACTTTCTTTCGTTTGGAAAATGTCTGTGGAAAATGTGAAGTGAAGCAAATTAAAAACGGTACACACGTACACTTAGAAAAAGAGAGAAGACAATGAATAAATAACAACTAAACAACACAGGAGGACTGTGTGTGTGTTACCTGTAGGTCCATGGCCGTCTTTGCCATTATGGTTACCCATGATCCAGCAGGGGTGGGTTTGTTGACAGGCAATCCCAGGTGCCCTTCACTGCGTCCTCTGTCTTATAAGTCCCGCTGCTGTCTGGACAGGGGATGAATATAAAATTTTCATGAGTATGACTCACAAATATGTCCAGGAAAAAGGAAATCTCTTCTGCAAAATCTTCTAACCAAGAAGGTAAACCCAATATTTAAATAATTAAATGAATAATGCTGCAGTTAGCTTTGTACAAAGTAGTTAAATAAGTTTTTATTTCTCAGTCAGCCTGAGTAGTTGTCTTACAGACTTGAAATAAATGTATCGTAAATAAAAAGAGCCATGAGAGTAAAAACGTGCAGTCTGTCAAGTGTTACACAAAAATCAGTGTTTTTCAAGACTCAACAAGACTCCATGTATGAATCGTAAAATTTAATGGTGCCGTAGTTTTACCAAAACAAGCATTTTCTAAACATCTCAAGAGACAAATGGCACATATGAAAAAACATCCTCGGGTTAATTCGGCACACAAGTGATTTTAAATAGCACAGCTGGCTTTGCTAGCTAACACGGATTACTCTAGGATCGGCCTATCCGGAGAATAACTCTTTCTTTTACACAGGTATCACAGTGCAGATTAGTCACTCATACGCCGTATTAAAGTTGACCTCTTTTTTATATTAAATTTGTCGCGAAGATCTAATTTGCTTCATTTTTTCGTCTCTAAGAAGCCATGCAGTTTTAAAGTGTCCGGTTGGTGAACGAAGTTTTGGGCCGCGCTGTTTCTGCTGTCAACAATCGGTACAAGAGGAACTGGTTATATTTTATTGCAACATTTAGGCTGCCGTCATGTGTGTTGCGTGTGAGCAGCCACCTTTCACACACCATTACCTCCACTTTCATTCATCCTACCTGTTCAGCCTGTCAGCTGGATGTCTTCCAGGCTGGTCCCCGGCTGTCCGGCGGCTCTCCTCCGGGTGTCTGGACCTCTCTCCCCTGGTTTTCCTTCCGCCCGTATCCCCAAAAAACACCAACAGACGCAAGTCTACTTAATGACAGTCGTTTTCCTCCGATATCCCATATTCACCACATAGCTGAAGAAAGGCAGCCAAGTCCCAATAATAGCCAAGCTCCGCTCCTTCGCCTTTAAATCCAATGCGACAAAAAGCCAAGAAGGAGGCAGAAACAAACTGGTTGCGCAGCAGGAGCAGCTGCACGTTTGATGAAGCACACGAAGGCTGTTGTTAATGACATTATTTAGAGCTAAAATAAATCACACCAGATGACGGCTGAGAATGCCAAACGATGCGTTTTGTCTTCAGCGTGAAAGAGCGCAGACAAAAAAAAAGCAGTCACACCGGCTGGACGCTAATTATGTGCTGTTAAATGCAGGTGTGGTCGCAGGTAACAGGTTCTACTTTCACACGGTCTGTAGGTGGATCACGTCACGCAGCGTCTGTCTGAGTGGATCCAAAGCAGCCATGCTGCTGAGTCAGTAATCTGACATAACTTTGCTCAGTCAGGCATTAACGTCCCCAGAGTCTGATCTTCAGGTCATACAGAGCACCTGATAGCAACACTACCTATATTTAAGCCCGTCCAGTCATCAATGTCACTGGATTTAAGTGATCAGAGCAGAGCACAGATGTTTGTCTTCACAGGTCTCAAATAGTGAAGGACAATGTGTGATCTCACTGAGCTACTGAAGGACATCAAACCAATTAAATCACACAAGAGGGAGACCTGGATTTGGAGTCTATATGTGTCCTGAAAACAATTTAAATACAACTGAGAGGAATTTATCCAGATAAGGGAAATATACAGCCATCAGACATAACATTATGACCATCTTCCTAATATTGTGTAGGTCTCCCTTGTGCCTCCAAAGCAGTTGGGACTCAGAGAATGGACATGGGTCTTCTGAGTGTGTCCTGTGGTGTCTGGTAACATAATGTTGTTACTTGGGGAGGGGCCTCTGTGGATCACAGATACTTGATCAGATGGGGATCTAGTGAAATTTGGAGGCCAAGTCAACACCTTGTGCTGTTCTTCATTATTTTTCCTAAACTGTTTTTGTATGTTTTCCTGTGTCAGGCTGCATCCTGCTGGGGATGGCTGCTACCATCAAGGAGTGTCATTGCTATGGGTTGGGGGTGCCCGGTCTGGTCTAGGTGGGTGCTACATCCACATGAATGAATGCCAGGTCCAAAAGTTTCCCAGCAAAACACTGAATGGTCAATGTTATTTCCTTCTCCTGTCAGTGGTCATAACGTTATGCTTGATCAGTGTATATGATAAGATATTATAGGGGTTAAATATTAAGACTCAAGCTTATATAAATACTAAAACATCCCCAAATGTAGTAAACTGAATCAGTATCCTCTGTGAAGGTATGAGGCTAAACTAAGGCTGAATGGATACACTACAGGTGAATTTTGAACTACAATAAGCCTCTTTATTCACACCATTATGAAGGAATCAGACGAGATTGAAAAAGCTTTAGCGAAAACTTGTCAAAACCATCAGTTAGACATCGATAATGTTGAATCTGTTTCCTACTGCATCCAAATTTGATGCAACATACTGTAAGTGAAGCACAAACCCTTCTGCTAATCATTTTGTAAAACAAAGCAGCCTCTCCAGAGAAAGTTATGTGTGGTTTGGTTGAACCTGTCATGAACAATAACCTGTTTTTGGTTAATCAGTCCTACGGGGTAGTGAATTCAAATCACCACAAGTTGGCGTCAGGGCATCACGAAGACTGCAAAACTGCTGGAGGAGAAACCAGGAGAAATCAAAACAATAATCACCATAAGGGGTTTATATGTAGAAAAATTTGTGCCTAGCAATAACAATCCTGGAAGCATGGGAACTGTAACACACAGTGGTGTGGACGCTAGCACTGATGCCTCACAGCAAGAAGGTTCTGGTTTTGAATTCATCGGCCGACTGGGGCCTTTCTGTGTGGAGTTTGACTCGTTCTCCCCGTGTCTGTGTGGGTTCTCTCCAGGTACTCAGGCTTCCTCCCACAATCCAAAGACATGCACGTCTGGTCTGGTTACAGAAAATGAATGAATGTTTCATTGGGATCTGAATGTTTCAGAACCATGGACAGAACACTGACCATGGTGCTGAAGATACTCGTCTCTGGCACCCTCTAGTGGACACGTTCAGTAATGAAAATGAACTTTTGTACTTCTAAACTATACTTTTACGTTTTTATCTTGTAAAATGTAATTCTTTATTTTATTTATTCAATTATTATTTTTTCCTTAACTTAATTTTGTACAGTAACAGTGCTGCAGAGTCAACCTCTGTTACCTCTCAGTCTGAAATCTATTTCTTCCATTTAATTAAATTTTGTTTGCAGGGATATTTAAATCAGCCGACTGAAGTTTGTTTATTTATGATTCAAAATGTTAAGAACAGACTGAAATCTGCTGGTCTCTGCGGTGTGGACAAAAGGTTAAGATTGCTGTGTTCAGCGTCCGCCTCCGCACGATTCCTCTGTGACTTCTGCACCTCACCGCAAAACAAGTTTCTTAGCGATCCATGTTTATTCTCACTCCTCCCACACACTTTTCTTCCCATAAACACAGGCTTATTTAAAATAAATAAATAAACAAATAAATAAACAAAACTATTCCTCTGCTAATGTCACTTTAAGGAGCAGGAAAGGCAGAACTTAATGAATATATGGCACCATGAGCTGAATCCGGGATTCCAGGATCTGCCCTGGTCTACCTACACTGGGATGTAATGAAGCACTCCAGTAGTAGCAGAAGGACATACAGCATAGAACAGGATGCTGGACACCACAGACTGGTAAAACACCTGTAGTTGCTTCCTGCAGATGTTAAACGAAGCCAGTCTTCTCAGGAAGTAGCACCTGCTCTACCCTGTCCTGTAAAGACAGTCTGACTTCACTGACCAATCCAGTCAACCCGTCCAGGCCAAGATACGTGTAAGAGTTGACTACCTCCACCTCCACCCCCTCTATGGAAACTGGCTTTAGGTGGCAACTTTCTCCAATAAACTAATCGCTCCATTTCTCTCTCCCAACTAATCATCGCTGAATCACGTCCTCCCAGCACTAACCCTAAAATAGGATCGTTGACGCAAGGACGATTACTGGTTGGCAGGACTTGAAGGGAAGGGATGAAGGGGTCGGATGCGGGGGAATGAAAGATTTTCTTTGGATGTATCCGGCTGGTTCTTGAAAAGAAAGAGGGGGGAAGAAGAAGTGGAGAAGTGAGACAAACAGAGAAAGAGAGAGAGAGAGAGAGAGAGAGATGTAAGCACAGGAAGCAGAATGACATGAGGTCAAGTCATAATAACGTTTTCGTCTCGGCAGTGAGAACAAAGCTTAATAGCTGCAGACTCCGTTCAGCTTCTGCCTCCACATGGTGATTCTTTAAATATCCTGTCTGTGAAGGCCTTCAGTCATCAGGGTCATGGTTTATCCAAATCATAAAGCTGAAAAAAGGTGGGATGAACATCTGAAACCCACACGACTAAGGCCTATAACGACCAGAAACACAATCAGTTATTTCACTTTTTGAGGGATAACTTCTCTGCTGCCTGAGGCCCCAAGCGGTTGCCTGCCTGTCTCTATTGACAAGCTGTGCCTCTGACAATAATGACCCAGTGATGACCAGAGATCCGGTCTCAAGGTGGTGAAACTTTTTGGGAACGAAATCATAAGACCGTAAAAAAAAATTCTAAACGGCGTCTTCAGAATTTTTCACCTTTTCTGCATAAAAATTAAAACCAAACCAAACAATTATACTCTGGTCTCATCCATTCACAAAACATTTTCCCATTTTCTGGCTTGTCCACTTGCTGTTTTGCAAACTGCGGAGGGGCAGAGATGCTCTTGTTCTTTGTCGGTCAACCACTCCCGTGGAGGGTAACAGTTGTCTTACATCTCCTCCATTTGTTCTCAGTCTGTCTGACAATGGATTTCTTTTTATTTCAAACTCTTTAGAAATGAGTACATCGCAAATACATCACAATGAGCAACAGCAAATCATCTTCTCAGCTCCTCAGAAAGCTCCTAGAGGTGCACTTAATATTTGCCACGCACACAGATATGTAATATTGGCTCACTTTCCTGAATAAACATATACACCAGTATAATATTTTAGCTTCATTTGCCGGATCGGATTCTCTTTCTCCACTATCAGGACTTGTGTGAAAATCCTCTGATATTTTGAATCACAAACCTCAAAATTGATATGCTTGACAATCTGTTGTCCACCAGTGAATATGTAAATGCTGCATATCTGAATTCTACTAATATTGGTAAGAATTAAATTTGATATAAAAATCCAGTCTTTTAAATGCATAACTGTGCTTTATGGGTATTTTCTCTTTATATTAATCCCAGGAGAGGAGCGCATTGAAGGAGTGCGTCTACTTTTTAACTCTTCACTGCTTGCATGTAGAAGTTGCGTGTAATATCGGGTCAGTACAAACACGCAGCTGTAGGTGCGGACTTTGTAAAAATGGCGTCTGATATGGGCTGCCTTCATAAGAGCAGCGGCGCTCCCAGTGACCACAACATCAGTGCGTTGTAAGTCTTCTCCAAACCATGAAGTGTGCAGCGGCAGCAGCGGCAGTAGCAGATGGACGGGGACTTGCGTCGGACAAGAAGACACCAACAATCCGCCTTTATCATGGGAAACTACGGCCGCTCTGCTGCAGATGTTTCTAACGAGCAACGCCATGGACATTTTCGCGGATGCCAGGGGACGCGATCGCCATCCACTCATTTATCTCCCGTACACTATCGAAGAAGAAGTGACCTTCTGTGAGGCGGAAGATGTCAGCGCTGAAGAAGGTAGGGAAGGAAAGGAGGATTGAGGAAGGCGCACGGTGTCGTGTTTGTGCCGTTTGTGCATGAGCCTGCGACGCAGCAGCCTGTCATTTTTTATTTTGTTGTTGTTGATCTCAGGTGCGTCCTCATAAAGGTTTCTGGTCCAGAGTGTCACACCTGGCCACGCACACCGTGAAAGTGCACGTCTTCAGAAACTGCCAGAAGTTCTGCAGAGTGAGAATGAGTCACAGGCTGAATGATTTCTTTCTTTTTTTCCTCTCCTTTCAGAGCGTCCCTGTTTTTTTCCTACGCTGATCAATCAAGTGGCACTGAATGATGCATGGCGTGTGGGAGTTGGTAGAATTAGTGTGCATGTGTTTGGGTGAATGGAGGGGACCCACACCTTCTCCCCGCAAGTTCTCTCTTGTCAATGAATGCCCACATGTCCTCCTCCATTCAGTCTAATGTGTATGTGTGTGTGCGTGGAGTGACTCAGCTGTATTGTACTATATCTGTCATCCATCTTTTCATCTGTCACAGGTGTTGCCATGGCTACTACAGACTCACTGCTGTCTTTTCTTTGAGAAGGACTCAGGTAAGCGGTGGGAGGGGTGATCGAGTCATGAGGAGGCGTCAGTCACCTCAATAGGTAGCCGTGGTCTGAGGGGAGTGACGGTGTACAGGTGGAGGCTTCCTCCTTCACGTATTTACTGGCCTGGTCACCGTGTACGTGGTTAATAGCAGTCAGAAGGAGAACTTTTAAAGGATAACTCATAGTCTGTATTTCCCATTGTCAAAATAAGATTTTTGCTTGATTTTAGTAGTTCTTTCTTAAATCTAGTAAAATAAGTGTCACTGGTAGAGAAACTTTTAAGATAAATAATCAACTGATTAATTATTAACTAGTACCAAGATTTTTACTCATGGGAACTAAACTAACACTGAACTCACATCAAACAGCTGCCAACAACGAAGGCCGACTTTCACGTCACGCCACTTGAGTCTGGACTAAAAAGGTGCACCTGAATACGTCACAACGAATAACTGTCCATACCAGCAGGTGGCAGTCGTCCGAATTCGTCATTCAAAAAGGAAAATGGGCAAAGCTACTATTAGCTTGGAGGCTAGGTAGTGGTTCTGTGGTTTATTCATTCTATACGATTACACGGTTGGAAAAAAAATTTGTTAATTTGAATGTGATGCGAGAAAACGAGAACATCCTTGTCCGTGTGCGCGCCTTTTGAACTTTTGCTCGTGCTCTGGTTCTCCGAGCTGATCAGCCAATCAGATTGTCCTCTCTCTGGCTGTAAAGCTGCCAATATCAGTCAAGGTAGTGGCAACAATAGGAGAGACACAGCACACGACCAATAATCAGCTTTGAGAATGACAACCTTTAAACTACCATTAAAAAAACACATGATCCACCAACAACTAATGTGAGAGTAACATTTGCTCAAAAATTACTTAAGCTACAGCTTTGATTCATGTTAATGTTGTTTAAACTTAAACTTTTAACTACGTTCATTTATTTTTATTGATCACTTAGACCTCTTAAAACACAAAACTAATATCGTCTCCAGAAAGCTGGGGAAACGTCGACCAACACTTGACTTTTTGCACGTTGGCACAAACACAGCTGACAAATTAGAAGTCCGGTATCGACTCATTTTTTTTAGCTCCGTTTGGGTCTCCACCAACTCCAGAGGTGGTCGCTAATTATTCTATCACTCTGTTTTCTCTTTCAGTCCCTACCTTAAGGATGAACCAAATAAATAAATAAATAAATAATAAAATAGCTGAAAACTGTTCAGCTGTGTGATCAACCTTGGTGGGTTTGTCACTATCGGAACAACTTTAATTCTTTCTCAGTCTAAAAACATTGACAAAATGCAGCTTTAAACCATTTAAATGTCCTTTCAATGAGCGCTCTTTATAGTGATTTGGATTCCTGTCTGTCACCATGACTGTGTTGCATGTGCTTGTGCACCAAGCGCCTTAGCAAACCTCTAATGGTTTGGTGGACGTGTCGCAGTGTGTGGAGAATTTGAACGCGGCTCAAAAAAAAAAAAGAAAGTCGTTAATTAGTTAAACTCCGCACGACTCCTTCTCTCAGCAGCAGAGGTCAGAGCACCGAGAAGCATCCAAGGAAAGAGCTCCGCGGGGGTCAGCTGTCTTTCTCTTGGCATTTTTTTTTTTTTGGCACTGCGGATGATCAAACGCCGGCTCACATCAACACAAACATCAAATACCATCGCTACCACTGCGATGCGTTTGAAGCCAAAGGCCGAGGTGGAATCATTAAAGGGTGATCTCACGTTTTACTTTTGCAATTAAAATATTATTTATTGACATGACAGACGAGAAGGAGAGACAAGGAAAGGGTTGAGGCTTCTTTCGTGGGGTAACACCGTGAGGACGTGGTGTTTATTTATTTATTTATTTTTTTCCGGTGGTTTGCAGTCTTCACTGTTCATCAAGATTAGTCATTTACTGCTTCCAGCTTCGGGACCAGAACACAAAGGTTTGGATTTAAAACCGATATTAAAGCATCTTCTCCTAAAAGTGATCCAACACTGGTTAAGACAATTAAACTGTGTTGATCCAATTTCTGCACAGAGTTAATTACATTTAGAGCAGGGGACTTCAACGTTTTACAGGCCAAGGACCCTCAAACTGATGGATAGAGCGGGGACCCCCTACTAATGTGTATGTGAATTTAATGACATTTAACCCCCGTGGACTCCCTCGGTGTCGTGGACCCCCTGTTGAAAATATCTGATTTAGAGGAATAAGTTGCAAATATTCATGTATCTCCCTGGTCTGGACAAGTTAGAGGTCTTAAAATCTCTGTACGGGAACTAGTCTTTTTGCCTTATGAGATATTATTCAGTTTTCTTGTATTTAAGCAAATCCAGATGAATGATTGTCCATTTATTCCTTGTGAATCATTATATATTTATCCAGCAACTTTCAAACGGCGTGAGTAATATTACATTTTGTGAATTCTAATGTATAAAACAAAAAAGAAAGTATTCTTATGAATCCCATGACACGAGGTCAAAAAGTTATCGTTGTGAGGAGCAGACCTACGTTTTGCGCCTCTCCTAGCGCGGTTTCGTTGGCCTGTGTCTTGAAAAGCGATCGCGCACGTGTTAATCGTATTCTGAAAAGGTCTGCTTTACATCACAGATGAGCTGACGGTGGAGTTTCAGCGCCGCCTCACATCAGAGATTATCGGCGAGTTAATCACGTGTCGGGGGGCCCTGCCGGTGATTTTACCGGGCTTTGTCAGCACAAAGGCCGGTGATGAAGAGAGCGCAGATACGGGAGCATCTCTGCCCATTTGATGTGCGCAACGTAAAGAATTGTTAGAGGGTTTTTTTCTCTCTTTATCAGTCACCCGCAGAATTTGCTCTTGATCGCACCTTAGTCATCACTTTCTCAAGGTTGAGGCAGAAATGTTAATGGGCCTGATCGTTTTAAGGAATATAAAGCAAGCAAGCTGGGAGCTGATGCTGTTTACGACTTCTTTCTTTTCTTTTCATCAGAGAAAGAGATGAGGCTCTTAAAACCGGCACATTGAGCCTTTGAAGTGTCTCTTTTGGTTAGTTGTGCAGTTTTTAAACTAGAACGGGTTTACACCACTAGGTGGGACTGTTTGCTTTGACAAACATACACAGCCAACTGCTGCTTTGACATGCCTGCTGGTGTAATTTTCA
The DNA here is from genome assembly GCA_005024645.1 of Planiliza haematocheilus. Taxonomy (NCBI): domain Eukaryota; kingdom Metazoa; phylum Chordata; class Actinopteri; order Mugiliformes; family Mugilidae; genus Planiliza; species Planiliza haematocheilus. The sequence continues at coordinate 6,756,308 of SRSE01000853.1, read as the reverse complement.
AACAAACAGGCCATTTTCTCGACCTGGTACAGTATTGTTTTACACTTGGATGCCGCAGAGTGAATTTGTTAGGACGAAATGTGAAATTTTGTCTCTAATGTGGTTGGAAATGTCCTCAATTTAATCAAAAGGCCTTTTAATAAGGAATCTTTTATTGGTTGTGCAAACTATCATATTCTTTTCAATACAGCAGCTGCTCTCATGTTGTTCCGAAAGAAAAACAGTTGTACAAATCTTCTTTCATTCAAACTTTTCTTCATTATGCGCTCAGATTGTGTTTGTCGATTCAAACTTGAACTGTACGTGGCAACAGCGACTTACCGCGCACATTTTTGATGGCTTTTACCCGTCTACGGCGTCTCCCCGAGGGTGTAATCTTCAAGTGTAGGATCACTTATAATCCAGAGAGCTTTCCTCTTTAGATTTATCTTTGTATTTATCTCTTGGGCTTCCCTATAATAGTACCTAATTTAGCTCATTGTGCCCACAGTGCTTCAGAGACCGCTGATGTATGGACACCGACCAGGCATAACATTATGACACCTTCCTAACTTTGTGTACAGGGACTGCCTTGGCCTCCGTACAGGAAGGAGGTCTGCACTGCATCACTCTGCCAGGACAGAAAGATCTTTTTCACAGCTATTTTCGCCACGCTCTGTCCCTGTGATGGCCTCTTTGTCTGGTCAGGAATCTCTCGTCACCTCAGTCACCTTGAAAGCGAGAACCCCAGGTGTCTTTTTCTGTTTTTGTCTGCCCTAAGGGGAAACATATAAAACAACTGCACACATACATAGCGATCAGTCACATCATTATGATCACCTTCTGAATATTGTGTAGGTGCCTTGTGCCTCCAAAACAGACTCATCAGAGAATGGACATGGGTCTTCTGTGGGTGTCCTGTGGTGTCTGGCAACAGACTGTTGATAGTGAGGGCTTTTGGGTCCTATGGGTTGAGGGGAAGGGCCTCTGTGGATCATCCCACAGTTGGAGATCTAGAGAATGAAAGTGTTTTTGTGTGTGTGTCTGTGTCAGGCTGCTGGGGATGGCTGCTGCCTTCAAGGAGTGTCATTGCTATGGGGTGGGGGTGCCTGGTCTGGTCTGGTCTAGGTGGGTGCTACATGTCTAAGTAACATCCACATGAATGCCAGGTCCAAAAGTTTCTTAGCAGAACATTATAAAGTCACAAGATGGTCAATGTTATTCACTTCTCCTGTCAGTGGTCGTAATATTGTGGCTGATGGGTGTATAATTACTTAAATTTTATGAATGGCAGCAGAGGTCCTGCCGTGCGCGCCTTCTGCACAGAAAATAATACAAAGTGGAATGCAGGAAAACCGCTGTCATGGTTTCATTTCAGGGCTTTCACATCTTTGTGCGTTCACCTTCCGCGCCCTTCTATTTTATCTGCGTCCATAGAAAGAGCAATCATATTTCTCTTGAGCTACTCTTCGGAATACCAATAAGTCTTATGTTAGGACTTAAATCAATATGATCCAGTCCCAATCTGTATTTATTCCTCTCTCAGATTGTCTCTCAACCTTTGAAGCTCTGCTGTGCACTAGGACAGAGGAGAGGCTGGTGAAGGAGGGAGGACGTGAGGGGAATGAGAGGGCGGTCGAACTTGGAGATCAAGTGCTCTGCCGGTTGGTGGACTGTTTGGTTCTGGTTTGAATGAGAGCTAATCTCACACTGTGCAAGTCTTGTCATTTCCTTGGAGCTGGTTCTGATCTGAGGTGGAACTATCCGTTTTGGGATGCCGCTTCTTCTCTTTAACACCTTCCTTGTTTAACTCTCTCTGCGCCATTTAACCACCTGCACATGGCGTGAGAAACGTGTCTGATCTCCGTGACGTAGGCAGGGTCCCAGCAAGACCAGGAAACGACACCGTCCTTTTTTGGTCGGAGAAGTGATGTCATCCCGGGGAGAGAGTGAGGTTGGCTGGGGCTTTATTGAGATTCTGTCACCAAGAGCACCAGACGTATGACCACATGCACCAGTCGACATGAGGACACAGATCAGGCGAATTGAGGGCTAAATATCATGGCAACACGCCTGTGAGTTGCCACGAACACCCCCCTGTCAGAGGGAAAGGCGTGCGAGGCAGAGGCATAAAAAACAAGAGAAATGCAGATAGAAACCCAGAGGGGAAGAGGGACAGCATGAGTGTGCATGCTGATGGGGATAGGAGCGTGTGGAGCCACAGAGCTGCAGAATCCTGAATCCAGCAGATGGAGACTCCGTGTCCTTGTTTTGTGGTGATCTGTGGGAGCAACATGCAGCTCGCGCCGCTGCCTCGCACTGCTGCAGTGGAGGAGTAAATGCGGAGCCCACCACTGCTCCAGGTGATCCACAGCAGCCCAGCCCGGCAGACTGCTCCCTCCTCAGCCTTCCCTCTCCTCCTCTTCCTCCTTCTCCTCCTCCACCTCCTCCTCCTCTTCCTCCTCCTCCTCCTCCTCCTCTTCCTCCACCTCCTCCTCCTGTGTCAGTGCTCCATTCCTCTGAGGGCTTTGGGGGAAAAAAATAACAAGAAAGGAACGGAAAAACAGAGGAGAAATCCCGCTTCCCGTTCTCAGATGTGACACACCTCTGCATGACTGTCCACCGCTTCCCTGTCATCGTGTGAAGACGCTCTACATATGTGCTCCAATGTCTCCACTACATAGACTCGCTACGAGGTAAGAAAAATATTTCTGGCGTTTTGCTTTTCTCTGGACATTTACTGTTTAACTGTTACTGCCTTGTGTGTGTGTGTGTGTGTGCAAATTTAACAGGTAGATGAGAAGTTGCTATCAGATTAGCTCCTTATTAGTTTTCTTCAGTTTAGATAGAATCAATCAGAAGCTCTTGCTGACTAATATATCTGTATTCAGTTTTGGAGGAAAAAAGAAAAAAGAAAAGCACCGCTTGTCCTCAACAATCGCAGCGATCCGTGCGAGTGTGTGTGTGTGTGCCGATACGTATGTGTGTAACAGAATCCAACAGGGTGGGAGGGATTGCTCCTCAACCAGGCTTCTTGATGGGCAACAAGGGGATTTTCATCCTGACAGTGTGGCCAAATATCCTTCCATCCGTCTTCTCGCGGCAGAAAACGACGACAGAATCTGTGGCTTTAAAATGAAATAAACCCTGACAGATCTTCTCTAATGGCACCAGTAGGTTGTTATGTAATCATTTTTCATGGATTCAGTAACGTGCCACGGAGAGAGAAGTGATTTCTCTGCCCGTCTTTTTTGCGTTCCTTGTCATAGACCTGAGAGAATCTGGGATGAAGGGGATCAGGATGAGGCTGGGGGTGAATGGGGACAGGAGGGGGGGTGAGGGGAGGTGCAGGAGAACTTACTCCATCACTCTGTTGGTTTGGGAAACCTGCCGGCCAACAGCTGAACGGTGCAATCCTTCAATCTTCTCACATCGCACGCAGGGTTTGAATCTGCAGAGCGTGAAGCTGTTAAGTGACCTAATGAGGATTCATCACGTTTCACACTCGCACTTTGTAATGTCATAAAAAGAGATGTGGGGGGGGGGCTAGCTGGTGCTGCAGCGATATCCAAATCCTGCATTCTGCTGTTTGGCAAGAATGCAGGACTCTACCTTGCATGTGTGTGAAACCTTGTTTTCATCTGCTCGGAAAAGAACAAATGTGTTGGGTATGACCTAAAAAAAGAGAGAGAGAGAAGAAAATGTGTGTATATTCACACTCATTCATGTCTCCATACAGATGGATGCATGCAGGCTTTGCTTCTAACTGTGCCGTGCAGTCACACACACAGATTAAACATATTACGTTTGCCCTTGCAGCCGGCTCCCGTTCCTCACCCGCTGCACACTCAAAGCCCTCACCTGCATGTATATACATACAGACACACAGCTGTGTGGACTGAATCAGGCTGCTTCCCCGTGTAGCAAGGTGTCTGGCTGACGTGGTCGTTTGTCATGCGTGGCATTGAGATGCAGAGGAGGATCTCAGAGGAGCAGAGTCTCAGCTCTTCGCAGCGTTTTTTCATTTTCTTTAATTCCTTCATTCTCCAGCCAATACACTAGCATCCTGAAACGCTCCATTTAGCCAGAATAAGAGCGGAAAACTCCACCAGCAGCCTCCAGAGGCTACAGTCTGTATTACACAGGAGGATTAAAAAAAGTGTTGGACAGAATGTACCGACTGACTGGTTTCTGCTATGATGGGTAAAGGAATAGTTTGACAGATCGACCGCTGTCATGTCCATGCAGTAAACATGCAGGTGGAGCCTCCACTCGGTTAGCTTAGCTTCCTTTAGTAACTGGAACTGGAAGTGTAAATAAATAAATAAATAAATAAAATTGTCATTTTAAAGGGTGCAATGTGCTGGACTATTTCTTGGCCCGGGCCAGTAACTTCTCTGTTGGTTGCCTTGGCAACTGCTTCCGGCCAAGAAATGGAAAGCAGCCAATTGTAAAGTTAACACTTCAGAGAGCTTTTGAGCTTTCGAGGGTAAGAGGTTGGTATGCAGATTTTGTTACCTTTGGACAGAGCTGCTGTGTCCTCATTTCTATTCTTTGCGCTAAGCTAAGCTAAGCTAAGCTAAGCTAACGTCTGGCTGTAGCTTAATCTTTACTCGCACTAACACGATGCTACGAGAAACCTTTTAAAATGGTTTATCCCTTCCAGAGCACGCTCATATTAATTTCTGATCCTGCCTGGAGACGCGGTGTTGCGAAGACGAAAGGTCGAGTGGTCAGAACACCAAGATTGATCCTCTGCTCGGTTTTAAAGGAAGTGAAGCTGCTAAATCTCGAAATGCCTCATTGTCTCTTGACCCAACATGGATGATAAACGTGGGAACCATAATCATTTGGAGTGAACCTCCACATCAAATTTCAATGCAGTGGTTGTTGAGCTCTCAAAAGAGTAGCGGTAAAAGGACGCTGATGCCTAAACCAACATGTAACCTCTGAATCCTTACGGTTGAGCAGAGTCTTTGATTTCTGACCCATGATGGAGGTTTATATTCAGAGCGGTGAAACATCCTCGGCATGCACTGTATTATTTTTAGAGAAGGCTCTCGGTAGCCAATTGAGCTTCTTTTTTTTTTAGTATTTTTCACCCACTCCTCCTTGCAGATCACTTTCAGTTCTCTGATATTTTAGGATGACTTGCAGGCGCACATTTACCCACACATTATCAGTGATGTTCAGGTCGGGGGCTGTGAGTGGCCGCTCCAAAAGGTTCGGTTCATGGTGGATTTTGCGGCGCGCGTTACGCTGTTGTGGATGGATACCTTTAGATTTTCTGACAGAAGCGTGAAATCCGTATCCAGAATCTGCTGATCTTTAGCCATCTATTTTCTTTCTTCTGATTTCCTGGACCCACGCTAAACAGTTGGCAAAGGGTGTTTCCATCCACTGATGCTCATTGTTTAGCGTCATCCTACCAGTTGTTTCCAAAATGGCTCTGGCTCATCCAGATATTAATTTTCCGGATCAGGTCACGAGTAACACGTTTTAATAACGCCTCCACATGGACTCCATTTGTGCCAAGTCCGTACTTCAAAATCAACAAATACTGCTTACATCTGTGGCTTATAAAACACCTCATTTGTTTATCTGTCTCTCACTCCTACAGAGCTTGTTTTGCTTCAGGATTTAGCTGTAGCACATCTGTCTGCCGATGGCATCTTCTGCCTCTGTTAAGTTTCTGCAGAGGTTTTTGGCGGTCGGCAGGGAAAGATTAACCAGCCATCAACTGGTGAGCTGCAGAGAAGGGCCACAACTAAAATACCGGCAAAGTTTAAAGTGACGAGCCACACAGTTGTTTTTAATTGAGCTTTTGTGTCGTCTTACCTGTGGGGGCTTAAGAGTTATTACTACGGTGCATCTGTGCTGCTCCATCAGGACATAACATGAAAGTCAAAGTGGGACAGCTGGGATGGCTTCTTCTTTGTATTTTCTTCTGAGGAAACTTGACGTTCTGTTACTGGCGTAGTTTCTTTAGTCTCTTTGTTCACGGTAGCCCCAGAAGCTAGTATTAATTCAAAAACCACCTCAGATATACTGTAGCATGAGGTGCACACAGCTGCACTTTCACTCCAAGACTCTTATTTTATTTTAACAGTGGAGCTAAATCACCTTTGTCAAACTTCAGCAGCAGCGAGAAGTGACATTTCCTGTGATCCCGCAATTAACTTACCTCTGAACCGGGTTTCATTCAGCAGTGGAGACCTCAGACAGTTACAGCTTCAGATCCTCTCATCCTATCACCGCCGTGTGTCGCGCTGGCGGCACTTTGTTATTTTCTCCCACTTTTACGTCAGTGTCTGCGATACAAAAGGTAAAGCGGATGACCAGTCAGTTCACTACAGATCACATTAAAGGTGTAGTCGGTAATGATTTTAACAACAGTAGGACATTGTTTGAACATTTCAACGAAGCAAACAATGAAATTAAGCTGCAAATGATGCAAGGTTTGAGCATAAACGTATGAATTTGTCAAAATGAGACTGACACTGTTTAAAATAGGCTCTTTTAGGGGGTTTTGTTTTTCTTTGTTTCCATTTAAACCTGACACTTAAGCTTAAGGAATGACTCTTTATACCAGAATGTGTCTTTCTGGACTTACTAAGACTCTATTTAGGGGCTTGTGAACTGCGTTAGGCTTCTCTCTGTACCAGTGGTGATTGGAACTGAGCGACTCATGTTGGAGGTAATACAGTTACTTTCACTGAAATCACTGCAACACAGAAAAGAGAGAAGACGTCTGAGTAGATGGCGCGTAGGAGGCAGAAGGACGGAGAATCTTCTGTGCTTGTCGGCCCCGCTGAGAAAGTTCAATGAGGAAATACGTTTCGGACCAATCGCAACTGCCGCATCTGTGTCGCTGCGACGTGTAGTTACATTTCCCGGGGAGGTTCTCCTCTCTGGGCTACGGGTCTAGGAGCCTAAATCTAGTCCATCCTTATTTACAGATGTTTCCAATTAACTCTGTCAAGTTTCAGAATCTCATTATTTCTCCTGAGGGTTGTGTCACTGGGAGAATCAGGTATTTGAGCATATGAGCACTTATATTCACTTTTTAAAGACAATTAACTAACCAATACAATTTCACCGTGTCTCATTTTATGCAACTTGATTCCCAGAACTCAAGAATATTCTGTACTCTGTAAAGAAAAGCAGCAAATCCTGACATTTGAGAGCCCGAGCTGCATCATTTTAAACATTTTCTGCTTTAAAAGTGACTTCACCATCTACGTTTTTTTTAGCTGTGCGTGCAATTTCTTTATTCCTTTGCCGCTGATCCGACCCAGGGGCCTCCACAGAGATCATTAAAGTTTAATCACAGCTCTTTTATCTTAATGGCTCCTGGACACCTGATGTTCAGTCCTGTGGACAAACCATGAGAAGCCGGATGGAAATAACCAGAATCCTGGTTGTCTGTTTTAATCCCTGAGTGGTGCTTGGTACAATACCATGTTAGGTAGCGAGCGAAGCTGTGTGGGTGTATGAGTGAGTGGAAGAGTGAATATAGAGAGCATTCAGAGGAGTGAGCTGGGTATTGGCAGCAGGGAGAAAGATTGATAATAATTTATTGTTTTGTGCTGAGAACATACTCTCTTGACCACTTTTTGCACAGATGACTGGGAATTGTGGGAACACTGCTTAGTACAGTTAGGAATATAAAAAGGATTTCCGTAGTTATGTCTGCAGCTCCGTGGCGAAAACCTTGAATTTCTCCGTGTAGCTTTAATTCAAAGGCAAATGCGAGCTGCCTCATTGTCACGCCGCCTCAGTGAAGGCCTCCTCAGCACTACACCATATCTTACTGCACATAACCTTGAGTGACAGGCACTTTGAGCCACTCTCGAGCATTTAGTTCTGTGGATTTTGACAGCGACGTCTTGGAAATCCATTGTGATTGTCTGAATTGAACCCCCTGCTTTTCTCTATTTATACTTGTGCGTCATCAACCCTCTTGGATTTGACTCAAAAATGATCCGTGTCAGCTGTCGGGCGCCGGTTGGAAATACGGCGAATAAAATGCTAAATGCAAAGGCGTGCACTTGAGAGAGATAGAAAAAAGAAAAAGAAAAAGAAACGATGATGATGGACGACAGTGACAGCGCATTAGCGTGAGTAGAAAGTCACGCAGCGTGCATTGATCAGCCCGAGGAGAGAATCTCTTGTCGTAGTCCGGTGAGCACGCTGGAGTGTGTTACACTTGAGGAACGAGGAAACCCCCTCATCCAGGTGTGTTATTTAAATTCTTTTTCAGGAGGGTTAAAAAAAGCTGTTGCAATTAATAATGGAATCATCCCTAATGAGGACTGGATTCATCCATGGTCTCTAACAGTACGCCGAGCGGGATATGCTGCTCTCCAGCCTGTTTCCATGGAGATGCTGAAGAGCTGTAGCGTTTCTTTTTTTTTTTTTTCCTCCCTCCCTTCTGTACATTCCTCCAAACAGTGCTGCTTCATAAGAGAGATCTGGGCCAGTGTGTGCATGTGTGTGTGTGTGTGTGTGTGTGTGTGTGTGTGTGTGTGGGATTTAACAGTGTGTTAACAGGCACACAGACACGTATGCCGCCATTGACGGGTATGCTTATGCTACTGTGGTAGTATTAAGTGTGTTCGTGTGTGTCGGTACCTCAAGCAGTGTGTTTGTGCAGTTTGTTGGTGTACTCTTTCTCTCTCTCTCTTTTCTCTCCCTCCTCGTGTGTCATGCTAGTAGTAGCTGCTAATCTTGAAGCCCTGCTGAAGAAGCGAATGTGCGTGAGTGTGTGTGTGTGCAGCGAGCTAAACAGGACGAATTATGAGAGTGTGTGAAAGCTACTGTTGTGTGTGTGTGTGTGTGTGCATGAGATACTGTAGTGAGTCAGAGCGACAGAAAGAGATCATGAGTGAGAGGGTGAGAGAGGTTAGAGAGAGAGAGAGAGATGGAGAAACAGAAGGTGGAGAGACACGAGGATCTAATGAATGCAAGAAAGTATGGTAAACAGTGGACAGTATGATCTCATTGGGAAAAAAAGGATTCTTCTGCTATACACCAATCAGACTTAACATTATGGCCACTGACCAGAGAAGTGAATAACAATGACCATCTTATGACAATTCAGTGTTCTGATGGGAAACTTCTGGACCTGGTATTCATTGGATGTGGATGTTACTTGTAGCACCCACCGAGACCAGACCAGACACTCCCACCCCATAGCAATGACAATCCTGGATGGTAGCAGCCATCCCCAGCAGGATGCAGCCTGACACAGACACACACACAAACAGTTTAGGAACATTTCAAAAAAACGGGAAGAACATCTCAAGGTGTTGACCTGGCCTCCAAATTCACTAGATCCCAAATTGATAAAGTATCTGTGGGATGATCCACAGAGGGCCCTACACTCAAAGGCCCCCACTAACATGAGTGAGAGGGTGAGAGAGGTTAGAGAGAGAGAGAGAGAGAGATGGAGAAACAGAAGGTGAAGAGACATGAGGATCTAATGAATGCAGGAAAGTATGGTGTTTCCAGACATCACAGGACACCCTCAGAAGGACCATGTCCATTCTCTGATGAGTCACAACTGTTTTAGAGGAACAAGGGAGACCTACACAATATTAGGAAGGTGGTCATAATGTTGTGACTGATCGGTGTATATGTGTGCAGTTGTTTTATATGTTTCCCCTTAGGCCAGAAAAAGACACCTGTGGTTGTTGCTTACAAGGTGACTGAGGTGACAAGAGATTCCTGACCAGACAAAGAGGCCACCACAGGAGACAGGAGACAGAGCGTCATGAAAATAGCTGTGAAACGGATCTTTCTGTCCTGGCAGAGTGATGCAGTGCAGACCTGAGCAGAGACTCCTTCCTGTACGGAGGCCAGGGCAATCCCTGTAGCAACACCGTTTCTAATCCTGAAGCTCTGTCCTGTCAATACTGTGTGTTTGAAGGTTCCTTGCTCCTTGATTCATCGACCGTATCTGGTTACTGCCTGGTTTTGCTGGGGCATAGTTAAAGTAGGCCAGTTAACCATTTTAAAGCTCAGTAAACTACCTTTTGGGCCACTTGGGGCAAAAAAAAATCAATACGATTCATTTTTGCTATATTTTGGTCTCTGCCCAGTGCTGAAGGAAATATCTTGTTCATTGGTTCCAAGATGCTTCACACAGTAAATCAGACAGTCACTAACTTTGTCTGTCTGACATTTGAAGCTGGGTTTTCATGGCCATGGAAGCAGTGAGAGTGAAAGTAAGTTACAAACAGGACAGCTTCATCAACAAGCTGAAATATGTAGCGCTGTATAGAAATGCAGATCCATTGTTAACAGGAACTATGGATGTCCCGATGTGTATCTGGAGATCGGTATCGGTCTTCAGCTGTTCCAGATCGTTTGTAGTTATTTGTTTTAGGTCTGCCATAAACCAGACCATAACCCTGTAGGGTCAAAACGTCGTCTTCTTCTGGCTTAGCGATGGTTGGCTAGAAATCTAAAATGAAATCAAATAGCAATTTGTCAGTTGTGCAATGTGGAAGTTTGGCGACACTACCAACTGATTCACCACCTACAAAAAAATAAAAAAGTTTATGGTGTTGGATGACCAGCCCATTTCCGTAGAGAATTTTCTGGAGCCAAGGTACAACCTACCCTCTCAATACTACATTAGCTTTGATAATCCAATTTACTGGACTTAATACACTTGCACCATGCTTTTAAAAGCTATTAACAATCTCTAGGTTAGGAAGTTTAGTTTGAGATCTGATCAGCCGATACCTTAATGACTGGGATCAGATTGGGTGGCGAATTTGATTGCGACATCCCTCATAAGAACCCCTTTACCAAGGTTGCATTATAACATACATGTACACATTATTCTAAAAATAAATACCTTAAAATTACATAAATACTGAGTGGGTAGGTAGACCTATCTGCTAGGTGAGTTTGTACTTATAATGTGTACTGATTCTAAACGCTTGGTAACTAATATTAGTACGCTACATACAAAATGCACACAGTAGATAAAAAACAGGATAATGGATACATGAAGCAAACATGTCCTCCATTACATTTTCTACATTTTCACAAAAAAAAAATCTGAATCTACTGATCAAACTGTGTAGTTTTAATTGTTGCGTCGTGATGCGTGAAATTGCTGAGTGTGTTTGTGTTCTCCCTTGCCGCTACAGCGAACATCTCCATGCATAGCTGATAAGAGGCTATACCATGCGCTCTGTTAGCCTGCAGAGAAGCTGGGTGGTAGCAGTCATATACCCTGGGGAGCGCTTATAGGGTCGCTATAAGACAAGGCAGGCGAGAAGCTGTGTGTGTGGACACTAAGGTTACCGCATGGGCTCGATCCTTCGGCAGTGCCGCGGTACCTGCCGTGCATTAATAGCCAGAGTGTTCTGACTCGCACCGGGCAGCAGGACCTGCCAGGTGGTACTTGTCCACACAGGGAATTCAGAGTGCTAATACTAATGTGCTAAACCGGCATCCAGTCAGGCCAAAGGGGAGGGGGGGGACCTGAGAGGCACGGACGGGATGAAACGCCGGCAAGGCATGGCAGGGTGCATCGCTTAGCTGGTTTACCCAGCTGGAAGCTCACATGCTCCCCCTGTCATGTCAACATGTGAGATGTGTTCAGAGAAGCAGGTGTTCAGTCAAAACACCTGTAAAATAAAGGTGTTCGTACAGAGTTGACAGTCACTTTTATTCATCATAGTCAACTGTCGCCCAAATCTTTCATCTTCGGCGATGAAGCAGAGATGTATTTTATAACACTTTCTGTCCTCCAATCACAGTTCCTCATTTTTTTGTCCTTGGCTTTTATATTTGCACCATTTCCAACTTCTCTTTATTTGATTTCAGACAAAAAACAAACAAACATTATTTTAACTTTTAAATCACTCTGGCAAGTCCCTAACTAGCTCCTAATCAGAAGCCAATGCCCATTTGGAAACAACCTATGTAGGAGTTTGGCTGCTGGCACACCCCACCTTGAGCGTGGCCTGAACAGTGAACCCTTAACTCATCAGCATAATTTCAGGACGGGAATGGAAGATTAATAAAGATGGATTTCTGATCCATCAAGTCACTCTTCAGTTCCGTTTAATGAGTTTGCATCAAAAACACAGAGGGTTGGTATTGCGTTTACTGATGCTTTAAATTAGTTTGGTAATTTGACAAATTAAATTTTGCGTTAAAGAACAGGAATTTCCCATATATGTGCACGAACGAAATCCAGCCATTTAGTCTGAGGCCTTTTAGCAACCCCAGCATTTGCTAATCATTTTAATTGCGTGGGATTAGATAGAGCTGTTCGTCACCACAGCAACACAAGAGGCTTAAAGATCGTGGCCCGCGCTCTGATGTGTCATGGCACTGACAACAAAGTCTGGCGCCCCGCTGGTGGTGACAGTTTAATTCAAAACTAATTATGGAAAATTCTGGAGCTTGTCTTCGTCTCCTCACATCAGCCCGCACAGGGAGTGAAAGTGCTGACAAATGGCTTTCAAGGGTTTGGCTCAAACCATGGACAAAAAATAAAACTGAATTCAAATCATCGCTAACCACCAGAGATTGTCAGAAAGATCTGTGATGGCAAGCTGTGGTTAAATAGTCCAGTGTTATATTCACTTTTTAACAGGTTAAGTCTCCAGTGTGTCTTTTAAGTTTCGGACTAAAATACCTGCAAATTGGGTGTCTTTCCCAAGACCCTAATGCCACATGTATATCAGTGGAGATTTGAGAGATTTGAAAATATATATCCGATATTCCGATATCATCCGCTCTTAATTTCCGATACCGATATATGCAGTCATTTTACACCAAAATTATTAGGTCACAACATAACATATCACCTATTATGGAACACATTATGCCTAATTTTCCACTGGATGCAAACAAAATAAGTTACTGAAAAAAGTGCCAAAAAATTGCCATTCATGTATTTTTGTGTTTTTAGAGATAAAATTTTGCCTCAAACAACACAACAGACAATATCAAAACAAGGACGACAAATGTAGCACACAAATGTAGCGCGTATAACTCCGCATGTTTCTCCTTGAGGTGGTTGTTAGCTTGTTAGCCACGGTTAGCGACCTACGAGACTAGTGTGTTGTTGTTGTTGTTGTTATACGTCATCAAGCGCGTGCCTGTTAACATACCATGCTGCGTTCATGCAGACACGGAAATGCTGATGCGTACAGAACAAACATCGGTTATAAAAACATGATACCGATAATTCCCGATATTACATTTTTAACTCATATTATCGGACATCCCTGTTCACAATCCTTCCTCTTAACATGTCCAAGCCATTTCAGATGTCTAACTTGATCTCATAAGCTGTCCCTCTAATGTGTTCATTCCTCATCTTATCCATCTTGCTCACACCCAGAGAAAACCTCAACACCTTCAGCTCTGCTACCTCCAGCTCTTCCTCTTGACTTTTCCTCAAAGATGCTGAATAACATAGGTAAAACTGCTGTACAGTTAATGACATAAGAGAATAATATGAGTTGAAACGAATGAGACAGACAGCTAAAATAGGTGTAAGTGTGTGAAGAGGAAGGCATTTGGTCTCTTATAACGCTTTAAATGATCTTTTTACTTGCATATATCTAAAATCACGTCTTCATTTAAGGTTGCAATGTCGTTTCCTTGGAGTCAGACAATGTGGCAATTTTAAAACCAGGATTTCAGCAATGCAGCAGCTTGCAGTGACTCAGAAGTGACTTCTAGTGAACAATGTCGCCCTAACAGGCTGCGTTTTAGTTACCATTTCATACTTGATTCACTGTCTGACAACAGGAATGGAAAAATATGTAAATGAGAACACCTTTAGTGGGAGTTTGGTTAAAACACAGTACACATGAGCACGGACAGTCAGTCGGAGAGAAGCAAACAAATGTTAAGGGACAATGATGGGGTAAACTGGATAAAATTCTTACTGTCTTGTAAAGTCGGGAGGCCATCTTAGAGGTGCAGGAATGGCAGGAACTGTTATTTGACATATCTGACTCATTAATATAATACAAAACACAATATTACTGTTTCACAATATGGGACCGTTAAGTTTGAAACTGAAATCATTGCAGTTTTTAATATTTATGTAGTCACAAATCTCTAATGTAAAATAAAAGAGAGTTGAAAGCTGCCACCAGAGGGCAACTCTTCCACTTTGCTCCTGAAACCTTTCCAAAAACTTCTAACATAATCCTGAAGGAGCATGGATTTAGAGAGTGTGTGCCTATGTACGAGGAGTTTTAGATTTACCACTCGAGAGACGAGGCTCGTGTGTGTGCTGAGAAAAGGGAGAGACGAATAAAATCATGCACACCCTCTCCACGCCATTATTCTGTCAGCCCATCAAAAACCCAAAATCAAAGCTGCCTGGTTTCTGGAAACAACACGCTTTAGGTGTTTTGGTGCAGAATACCAATATCCCAAATTCCTATTCTTGGATTCTCAAGTGTAACAAGTCAGGTAGTGTCGCACTCAGTCATCCGGTACGAAAGCCTCCACTTTATCACGGCCTGCCAGGCGGTTCAATACATTACCTGCCAGGTATCTGATGCTTTTAGTCCACTATGTCTGTCTATTAGATAGAAGGATATCAAAACTACCAATTAGACTGTGACCATACACTTACAATATAATACAATAGGCTAGACTTTTACCATATGAAGCAGGTATTGGTAATAATGTGACTTATCTAGGGACACTTGATATTGGCCTTTCTGCTGATATCCGATATTCCGATATTGTCCAACTCTTAATTTCCGATACCGATATCGCCCAATACCGATATGTGCAGTCTGTTTACACCAAAATTGTTAGGTAACAACACAACATATCACCTATTATGGAATTAACACATTATGCCTAATTTTATTGCGACGTCCCACTGGATGCAAACATAAATGCAACATGGCTTTTCAAATGTCAACACTGTCTGTTGTTTTTTGTGTTTTTAGAGAGAATATTTTGCCTCAAACAACACTACAGACAATATCAAAACAAGGAAGACAAATGTAGCGTATAACTCCACATGATTCTTCTTGAGGTGGGTAATCAAATTTGATGTATTAAAGGAAGACGCCTTGTTTCCTCCTCTCATAACCACCTTTGCTTTGCAGTCATTGCAAATTGCAAATTACTGTTAGTAGGTGACACTTGGAAATACTTCCAAACCATCTCATCCCCCGGGCGAGCTAGCCTGTTAGCCACGGTTAGCAACCTACGAGACTGGCGTGTTGTTGTTGTTATATGTCATCAAGCATGCGCCTGTTAACATCCCATGCTGCGTTCATGCAGACTCTGCTGAAGAAATGCTGATGCCTACAGAACAAATATTGGTTATAAAAACCCGATACCGATAATTCCCGATATTACATTTTTAACTCAATAAACTGGATTACATAGGTTTGGTACAGTCAGCATCACATTTGGAGTTTATTCAGCCACAGTGGAGGTTGATACTCTCCAAGAGCTTTGTAGCAATGAACTTCTCCCCTTCAACCATAAATTATGTCCAAATTATGTACTCATCCAGAGCGTGGCAAGGTGACTGTCCACTGGTTTTCGTGGTCTTCATTCCCAGCTCAATTTCTGCGGTGGTATTTATTTAGAAAGGAGAAATGAAAATGCACGAGCAGGTGATCGTAATAAAAATCTGGATCAGTCATACGAGCTACTGATAAAATCAAAGACGCCAGCCCCGTGGAATTACACTGCATGCTTTCACGGTGAATCACCAATATGTGTGTGCCATGCTCTTCATTTGGATGGATGTCTTGATTGCCTCAAGGCTTCTGATTTGATTGTACTTTTATCATATTTGCCTCTAGAACCGTTATCCATTAAACCCATTATAACTGCTCTAAACTCCTCACAACAGCAGCGCTGCCACCCCAGGCGCTCTGAAACCAGGACAAAAGCCTTCCATTGTGTCTGCAGATGGGCATAATAAGAAATATTGCTGTGTGGAATACCCAGTTTGTGCTTGTGTAATCTCCCATAGCAGCATCTTTATTAAAATATTCTGTCACTGCAGTATGTGCTCGCTGTCTTTAGAAGAGACGGCTTCTGCTGGATGTCAGACTGCTTTGACAAATCACGCCGGAGTGCGAGAGCTGCGCGGCTACTCGCGTGCAGCAGGAATACAGCTGATGGCAACACCTCAGCAGGACATCAAAATGAATGTTGCCAGAAAACAAACGGAGGGAGAGTAAAAGAAGTCGAGCACCCTAAGACTTCGGCTAAATGTGAACATAGACTTGAATGTCTGAAATCTCAATGTTTATTACTGGAAGAGCTGTGTCTTAGATAAAGGGTATGATGACTTGATTTTTACAGATCGATACAATAACAAATGAAAAACGACAGGAGTTAAAATGGATTTGCCTGTCAAACATCTGAGGACCAAGACGCTGGAGTTATTAAAGTGATGGACGGCGTGCAGGATTCTTTGGCTTTCTTCCAAATTGCCTGAATGATAAAGCGCTTTCTCTTCCAGCTACAGGTTTCTACATGGAAGTCTGCAGGTAGATTTACTCACACAATGTATGAAATGCTGAGACGTAGCCAGCAGACACCTAAATATGAACCGGGTAGTGGCGTGTCACTGCAGAATTCAGCCTGTACAGTCTGGAGACGCGGAGAAATATTTTCGTGTGACAGAATTTTTTTTTTTTTTCCACTGTCGTTTGAATAAGAGCAAAACTACAGTTGCGGCAAAGATGTTTGTCCAATACAGAGTAGAGACTGAGATTTTAAAGTTACAAATGGATTGATACACCTATTAACTTCAACCAATCAGGTCGTCTGAGGTGGTGGGAGTGTACCAAAGATGAAGTACAACAATTCACAGTCTATGGACCTGTTCAGACCTTGCTTTAACATCCGACCTGGGCAATCTGCGTGCAAGAGCCCAGCTTTGAATGCCCATGTTCACACCTTGCATTAACCAGCTCTTCAGATCCGATCTCAGTTTTCTAAACTGTATGTGAATTCACACCGACATCATTGTAGTTATTATTTATTTATCTCCACCCTGATGTTTGGGACCTGCACAATTCAAGATTATAAAGGTTATATTTCAGTCCTGGAAGCTTCCAAACGCACCGTAATTTCTGATAATAAAGGTAAATCAAATGTTCTTACAGTGTTATTGACTTCTCTCGTTTTATAATAGTGGCTGTGTTTTTTTCTTGTTTTTTAAAATGACTCTGGACGCATTGTACTGTACTTCACGGTGGTCACTAGTGATCAGATTCTTGAGGCTGGATGTTAATGCCAGGTCTGAACGGGGCCTGAGGAACTTTGAAGCTAGCAAGTTACTAGATGATTTGACGCATCTTTGTAAGTAAACTCTCCATCTAGAAGGCACTCTGACCACCAACACACCTAAAACCCGTCCATAGTTGCCAGTAGTTCTTTACAGGAGGAGCCATGAATATATAGCTTTAAGCCTGGTAAGATGGGCTGCTTTGTGCTCTTGTGATCTCATCTCATTCGAAATCAAGCTGCTTAGCAAGGTCAAATCTGAGCACCTGATCAAGTAATCACAGTCACTCATGTTTAGCAATGACCCAGTCACAGCCATGCAGATATATATAAGGTTTTTGTGCAGAACATGGCAGTAGAAATCTTCTCAATTAGGAAAAAGGCAGACGACAATTGAGCACACCTGGACTTTGAAGAGTAAAAACACATGTCTATTACATGTATCAATAAACAAGCTGCTACACTGCTGTTAAGGTGAATGACTCACAGCAGCTCAGAAGCATGTTATTATTCCTAATAATTCAGTAGCGCACAAATAAAACATGGCCAGACAGCTGTATGCAGGCAGAGACATGTAGGCGTCCTAAAGCAGAACACTGAGGGACCACAGACATCTGATTACACAAAGAGGC
The DNA here is from genome assembly GCA_005024645.1 of Planiliza haematocheilus. Lineage (NCBI taxonomy): Eukaryota > Metazoa > Chordata > Actinopteri > Mugiliformes > Mugilidae > Planiliza > Planiliza haematocheilus. The sequence goes on along the minus strand of SRSE01000853.1, from coordinate 6,738,429 downwards.
CAAAGGTGGCTGAAGAAGAAGACATTTAATGCTCAGACACTTGTTTCTGGATACTGATTAAGTAGTGAGTAAGAGCAGTTAATAGTCATTTAGTGGCATGACTAACAGTATTAGTTATCAGCTGGTTTGATGCATTAAATTTATTATTCATTCAATGCGCTTGGCAGGTGTGAGCAAGTAGGAGGAGAGGAACTGGAATCCTGTTTTGTTCAGACAAGTTTTCCACAGAGGCAGTCAAACCCTGAACAGTTAGACCATGGAAACAGAGGCTATATTTTAAAACTGACTAGGTGATTTGACAGTGTGGCATAACTGTAAACAAATCCCATCACAGCCCATCACTCAGCTTGTTTATTAGTCAGCTGTAAGACATTTCAGTCCAACTGGAAAAACAGGGTCATAAATATCTGATTTAATTAAATAAATCCGAGTTATTTCCTTAGTTTTAATGAATGTTAATCAACCAGGAATAACTGATGTCTGTGTTGGGTGCTATTTTAAACTGTGGATTAATACACATTCAGCCTTTTAGTGAATATTTACAGCAGCAGAATATGAATGGCGGGTTTGCGGGACAGAATAAATGACAATAATGGTGCTACAAATGTAGGATCCATTTATATAGAAAACAATAAAGGTCTGTGGAGCAAAGACAATATACAGTACAATGATCAGCCAAAATATTAAAACCACCGGTGAAACGAATAAAGCAGATCATCTTGTTACAATGCTGGTAAACCTTTGGTCCTGGTTTCCATGTGGATGTTACATAGACACACAACTAAAGGTTGGTGCGGACCAGACACCTCCACCCCCATAGCAACAATACCCCTGAACTACAGCAGCCATCTTGAGCAGGACAATGTTGCTCGTCACACCATAAAAACTGTTTAAAAATAGCAAAAGAAAGTAGCTGATTGACCGAACCTGATATATCACTGCGCAGGAAAATCAGGTGTAAAATCTAATCAACCGGATTGACCCTCTTCTGCACTACAACTTTGTGTGTAACTGCTACCGGTTTGGATGTGAAGAAAAATGATGGGTTCATAACATAATTGACAAACGTTACTAGATTTATGAGACTAAAAGTTATAGATTAATAGATTTAGAGAGAGTGAACTTGCAATGACAAACAAAACCTTAGTACTTTCACATACAGTACAAATCTCATATCAACATCGTGGTCCACTGAAAACCAAGATTAGATAAACTGAGTGCATTCAGTGTCACTGAGACAAACAAAGCCGTACGTTATGTATCCAGATTTAATGGTACAAGTGTCTCCTTCACTGTAAGCCTCCAACTGAGCTTTTGTGTTGTATAGAGGACAAGTTATTAAGCATTAAACAGAGGGATGTAATATCAAGAGAGAAGCAGGCCCAAAACAGCTGCTGCAGACAAGGGGTCCATATAAAATATAAAATGAGTTGAAACATTAATGATTTTACTTTTCCTCGTTGATGATTTGCTCAGCTCAGTCCGTATCATCTGTGTAGCGGTCTTGAAGCTTAGTGTGACAGCTACGGCTAATTTGAATCCTGACTAAATCAAAAATGAGCGAGGTGGTGAAATGTGAGCGGTGCTGAGGCGAGTGGTTGCAACTTGGGCCGACGGAAAACGAGCTTTAAGGGTCACCCACCTGTCACTTACTGTCATTCATAACTTTAAAGCCTTATTCACCTTTGATCAGTTTAACTGGGAATGTCATGCGATTTAGAAATGACCCTACGTCTGTTTCGTGTGGCGCATTCACACAGGATAAGTAACGTCGCAGCGACACAGACCACAAGAGCAATGATTGGTCTGTTGTTTACACTTTAGTATTTCCGGTCTGCTTGGTAGTAGCGTGTTTCCGCTTTAGTATTTCAGGCAACTCTGCAATTGTTAAATTGATTAATTTGGATCAATAAAGATGGAACCCATTGAGGAAAAGTTAACTGAGGGGGTTGGGAGATACACAAAAGAGACAGCGCTGACTAGCGTTTGGGTGGTGTTTTTACAGAGCTAGCCAGACTGACGAGCGCACAAGCATAAATGGCTCACACCAGGGTAGGCTACGTACGTAGGTTACAACGTCTAGTCAAAAAACAAAACACACAAGATGCCAATTCACACTGGATCTCTGCAGTTATTCCAAATTACTTTAGGGTCCCATTTTAAACTAGTCCAGTGCAAACAGGGCTTAAGACTCAGGCTGTAAACAGGTTTAATTTTAAGGTCTGTGGGGATGACTCATTTTTGAAGCCAGCTTCAAGTGGTTATTTTAGGAATTGTGGTTTTTGGCACTTGGCTTTTTGCGTCAATTTTCCCGGAAGTTATCGCTTGGTTGTGACTGAATGTCAAACAGCTTTCATGTGGGAGGACATCACTACACCACTGTGCTTGGCTGTGTGCCCTTCTTACTATTTGCATAGCACATCACATTATCTGTGCAAACAGGAAAACAGGCAGCACCTGACACATCATTTGGCAGGACGGACAGAAAAAGAAAAGACGAATGTGCGGAAAACGCTGATGCAGTTTAGTGAAATCGAGTTTTGAAGCAACGACCCACTCTCCCAAGTTTGACCTGTGCTGCTGCAGTTCCCGCACGTCTCCATTAGAGGTCACAAACCATTTAAGCCACACGGTTTCCATCATCTCTCTGCAATACATCACCGAGTGGTTATCAGTGGCTCTTGTGCAGCTGTGTGAAATGCCTCGGATGAAGACGTGGAAAGCCGCCAGCGCGCACTCAAACCTTCTTTGTGTCACTCCTCTCTGCCCCGTTCTCTGCATGTGGTGCACCCTCTGCTCCCGCTCGCCACTTACTAAGTGTTGCTTTGAGATGAATACATAGGAGGCCTCTTTGCCAGATGATGTAATAAGGTGGTTTGCTGTTGCCTGGATACACCGAGACGGTCGAGAAAATGCGCGCCGGGTCTTGCTGTCTCTGCCGCCAAGATCCTGAAGACCATTTGAGTCAATCAAAGTAAAAGCACTTTGGGATAACTCGTACGAATGGGTTCAGAAAATGAAAAGGAAGCATAATTTTTACATTTTAAAAACATTATAACTAACAGATTAAACAAATTCAAATTGCTGACTTGAACTCACACCAAAGCGTTGTTGGCTAAACTTACACCTCATATTTGTGCGTTAGTGCTTTGAGGATCCAAAATGTCCACGAGCAGCGAACCCCTAACCCTTCAGATACCTCCTCCTCTGTATTCCTCTTATTCAGCTTCGCCCCTTCACTCACACAGACGTCCCGCTGCTAGAAAGGGAACTCCCAATAGCCTGCTGTGATGCAGGTCAGTATGTTTGTCTCTGTGTCTGTGGGTGCGTGCGCACTAAGCCTCTGCTTCTGTAACAGTGTTGAATTAAGTGCAGCTTCATTCTGTTTTTAGCTCAGCAGAGCCTAATTCAATTGACCGGTTGCTATAGCGATGAAGACTTTCAACGCGGCAACTTTCTGTGCCTTGAAGCTGCATGAGGAAGATTTTGTAGCCCTGTTTACTTAGCAGGAAAATGGAGTCTTGAGTTTTTTGAGATGGATGACAACAGAAAGAAAGAGGGCTTCGTATTCTCTGGGCTTTTCTCGAGCCGCATTCCTGTTTGCGCTTGTGTAGTCGCTAAATTAGACGCTGTTACAACTTCCGTTTAACATTTGTTTCTGTTTATCAACTTCTGAGAAACTGTTATTCTGTATTTTAACTGTATTTTCTCTTCAAGACCTCTGGTAATTTGCTGGCGGGAGCTGGTGTTTCTGTTAAAAGTCAAAAGTAATATTATTTTATCACACAACAAACCACTGAGAATATTAAATAATTGATCAGCAACAAGTTTGATAAACTATTCATAGATTTTAAGAGGAAAAACAAATGTCTGGCTTCAGCTTTCTTTAATTATGAGAATAAGTCCTCCTCTTTTTTGAAACCTGAGTCCTGAAAGTAGAGAATCAAACAAATGGAGCAGAAATATTATACTTGTGTATTTAATTAAGTAAATTAATCATTTGTGCACATCGGTGAGTTGCACCCTTGTTTTCAGTATATGGTGCAGCAATAACAGCAGCTAAACATTTCTGGTAGCTGCTGATCCGCCATCTACAGTCTAGTCGCCTTATTGCCAGTATTTCGTTCAAAAAGGTAAAAGGAAGACGGTGTCATCCTTGAACGTGGCATACTCTGCATTGTGAAAGGTGTTGACTTTTCTACACATTCACCCAGAGATGTCAAAAGTATTCACATTCTGTACTTAAGTAAAAGTATGGATACTTGTGTAAAAAAATACTCTCGTAAAAATAAAAGTACTGATTCAACTCCTTTACTCAAGTAAAAGTAAGAAAGTACAGGCTCTGAAATGTACTTAAGTAAACATTTTTGCCCGATTTTTCCATTAACAATTCATCTGTTGATAATTTTGCAAAATGAAAAAGTTCTAGCAGAATAATCTAGACTTAACGAGACCAGATGTCCTGCATGAGCATCTGGATCATTTTTAATAATAAACTGAGTGTTATTGGGTTGTTATTTTTAAACCGCTAGCTAGTGTTAGCTATACTAATCAAAACAGTGTGTTCCCATTGCTAACGTTGTAAGCTAGCTTCCAAAAAATCCTCAAAAAGCTAATGATAGTAACAGAAACCGCACCATACCTGAGTTGTTTTTTTTTTTTTTCACATTAGACCAGTAGCTAGTTCTCAAATAGTGGGGTCAGGTGGATTCAGTTAGTGTCTTTATTGATGCTTGAACGATAAACAAGCTTCCAGTCACTAGGTGGCAGCAGAGCTCAAACTGATCAACAGGCTGCCTGTTCAAAACAGTAGAAGAAGAACACAGGACGCAAATCGACTTTCCGTCTCTAGTCCGATGCTCTAATCATGTCCAATCATGTCACGTCTTTTACGTCTTGTCATCCGTGGAGGTTAAAAAAGTAAGGAGCCTGAAAAATCTACTTAAGTACAGTAACGAAGTATTTGTACTTCGTTACTTGACACCTCTGCATTCACCGCAAGGATACTCTGTAGTAACAGAAATTGGGAAAACACCACAACAACACACAGAGTGTTTGCTCTAGCAAACTGATTCCCCACAATCCCCATTCAATAAAGGACAACTGTCTTCTCTGCTGGATGAGTAATGATAGGCCGTCATTTTGCCTCCATCTGCTGTTCTGGTGTCAGTGCTCCATGAGGGACTGCCTGTGACCTTAGGTGGGGAGGCTGGTCCATGTGGGCCTGTCTGTATGACATGGACTCTTGCTGTCAGCTGTCCATTAGCTCTGTAGAAACATTGACTGTGATGAGTGTGTGACGCGTCGCCTATGCTGCACCTACTGTCTATCTGGCATCTGGATGGGCTATCATCGTACGTTTTTGCAGCTAAAAAAAAAAAGGCGTTTCAAGGGGTTTCCATCTCATTAGGCAGTGTGTAGCAGAGGGACCAGGAGATGTTCAAAAGACAAAGATGACGGCTAAGTTTCCAGTAGACTTTGAAAGCGAAGCCATTTTCAGTGTGACAGCGGTAAAAAAAAAAAAAAAAAAAAAAATCTCAGACGCTGTCATGTGAGGAAGTGCTGTGCCGGTTTTCGAACTCAAAGCAGAGCCTGTCACACTTCCATCATTGATTTTCATCGCACACGAAAGCCGGAAAAACCTTCATTGCAAACTGCCACCTAGTTAAACAAGACGCACAGCAGATGGGTAGCGTGAGGGGCTCCATGTCTCATAGCTGCATTTTTAAATCATGAAGTCACCCTCCTACTGCCAGTATGGCTCTTAAAATGCCACATAACACCGCACCGAGTGATTGATTCACATCACATCATGTTTACAGGGGTTTAGCTGATCAGTCACATAAGGATCACATTCAGCCTGGACGCACTCACCGGGCTGCGGTTAAGTCTAGATTGTTATTCAAAGATGCGCAGTTTAGAGCGACACAAACTAATCTAGCCGCCTCCATTAGACCAGCGGGAATTGCAGCAGCAGCGCGAAAGCATTACTCGTCCTAGACTTCTCGTCTCTGCAAAAGCTTCTCGACTCCAATCCTGCCGCACGCCCTTCAGCTACCGTGTCCAAGACCTGACACAATAAAAAAACAATAAAGTCAAGACACAATTACATAATAGGGACAAGCAAGCCGGCTAATTACAGAGAAACGTCCACCGAAAAGGTAATACATCACTGTGCTAACTTGTTTTAGATTGAATTATTAGATCTTGTAGTTGTAGTGCAGACGAGGGAATGAGGAGCAATGGGCACGTTTTTTAAACTACCCTCTCATTTGGGAGAGACGCTGTCATGAGACGAATAAATGTCACCACGGAAGATGACATTTACCGCTGATCAAGATGAGATTTGCTTTATGAGCAAACTACTGCATGTAACTGCTCGTGCAGGCTTGCATTTGACTGTGGATGTTGACCCGTCCTACCTGCTTTCTCATCTTTTGGCTGAAGAGGTGGACATACGGTTTTTCTTTAAGCAGTCAAACGCTCGTATTGGTAGTCCAGGCCCACACACAGTGTTATTCCTTTCCACCTCTCCTCGCTCGTTTTTCCTTCTACTGTGCTGCCCAGTAAAGCGCCTAAAAACAATAGGCGCCGTCATCTCATAAAACAGCCGCGTTAAACATGCGGTGTTGCGACAGTGCTGTGTCTAGCCCCGGTGTCCATTTTTTGCCGTCTCCACGCTTCCACAGTGTTTATTTTTCCCTTCTTGGGGGGTGGGAAGAGGAGGGCTTCACAGCTGACAGCCGAGGTCACTGCACTTCTTTTTATCTGGCTGGTGTTATGACAGGCTTGTACTCTCAAAATCCTGAGGATGACGCCTGGAAGTAACTTAAAGCGAGAGAAAATGAACACACAGACCCATACACACACACAACTACTTTGGTCTTTTTGAGGCTAATTGCATCCTAAATTTTAATCCAAAGAAGATGCTAAAGAAAAAGATGGAATAGTTTTTTTTTCTTTTTCTTTTTTTCCTGACAAATCCTAACGCCTGGATTAAGAGCACGCATGAAATGAGGATGTCCAGAGCTTAAGACAGTTGTAGGAATAAATGAGAGTATGATGTACAGCAAGGTGTGCGTGATCGTAAATGTCTGTGCCACCCTTTATGGCACATTTAGCATGTTCTTATGGCTCATTAATGTGCCAGACGGCTCAGTGAGCACCGCGGCAGCATGTGGTTTAATTATCAGGAAGACCAGGATAATCTGTCAAGATGACTGATTTGGACATGTGCTCTTCTGTTCGGTCACTGCGAGCTGTGAAATTTACAGTTAATGCATCGCGCTATAAGCGTTTGCGTTGTATTCATATCTCATTATCTCTTATCAGTGTGCTCTTAAATTATGTGCGCTCTGTTTCCCTCTAAGGATCAGGAAAAGTTTTAACCGCAGCTTACTTTGTAAATCGTCTCCCACCAGCTTATCTGCTGTTGCCTGGCAACCAGTTAGCATTTTTGTGAAGGATACCCTTATACCCGTATTAAAAAAGGCACGGTAAAGGCTACGTTCCTTGAACTCCTGGTGTGGGTGTTTGAATACTGAACGCATTATGATTTTATTTATTTTACCACACACAATGCGTTGAGCCTCACAGTACTATTCTTGAGCCAACATCTCTGCCACGGCTATTCCAGGAAGAAGTCTTTATCGTTGGCTGCAGAGACGAGCAGAAGAGTTTACACACAGTCACAGATACTTTCTGTGAGAGATCAATAGCCTATAATGCCTTGAGGGGGGAGAATGGCGTATATAGTTAAATGGAATTGAATGGATCCAAGGACTTTTGCTGCGTCAGCTTCAAAGCACATTGCACAATGCACTTTCAAATTGCACAATTTCTCCTTTCTGTGGTTATTACATCAAGACTTTGTAGTTGCGGCAAAAGATAACTTTTTCTTTTGTCACGTCACGGTGTTGTGGTCCGCTCCCTCCACTGTCATTCCTCAATGGATTCTCATCCCCAGACTGTCAAATACGTCTGTTTTGTCAAAGCCGCTGGTATCTCATGCACTAGGTGTTCTTTGGCGCAATATTAGACACCGTCATAGAACCTAAACTACACGACCATGTGGAATGAAACGAACTGGAGACAAACTGATCAACATGACTCAGGAGAGACCACCATTGTATGACAGTTTATACCTGTATCATCTGTTCTAGCGTTTACGGTTTCCCCATTTTGAATGGTACCAAGTACCAGTGCCACCAGCTGGTATAATCTCAGGCAGAATGTACATGCTAGTTGACGACTGCCTGTAGGCTTCGTGGTGTGTTCAGGTGCAAAGCCTAATGCTTCACTCTTTCGCTGTTAGGTTAGTTTTAGACACAGCAACTACTTGATTAGGTTCAAATATATCACAAGTAGGGGCTGTACCAACTAGTCGACTTTACTGCAAGCAGGAAGTCAACTACTCGCAGATGACGTGACAGTAACAACATTTCCAAGAAGACTAGCGAGGAGCACAATGCAGCTAGTTCATCAAATGTGTGGAAATACTTCACTGAAGATGAAGCCCATACTACCGTGACATGTCAGTCCTGAAATACAACTACAACTACTACTGTATTACACACTCATCTGAAAAGGCATCCACTGACACTAGCAGAGGAACAGTCCAAATCCTCTCAACAGCAGTCAATTAACAACTTCACCTGCTGTAACAGAGAGAAGGAGGCTGCAAAGCAACAACTGGATGGTGAGTTTAATTGTCCAAAGTTATTAGACCTTTAGACGCTGTACACAGAGAATGACGAAAGCAGCACAGATCCGTCTCATGGTGTCTAATTTTATAATACTGCTGCAGATGGATTAACATCGGAGTTAAATGATACCAAAGGGCACCTTGTGACTATCTCTGCCAGCAGCAGCAGCAGCAGTTGTTTCACAAATATTTGATGCCCTGGGAATGAGAGTGGTTTCTCTTGTCACAACCTAAAATAACTTTGAAAGATTAATATTAATATTTTTACACCCTAATATTAAGTACCCTGCTCTTTAATTTTGTAGAAGTAACTCTTATAGCACAAAGCTGTTTAATAGGAAGTAGTAAAATATTCTGCTGACTTGTTTATACTGGGTCATTACCATTACTCGGTCATCACTAAATATGATTTGAGGTAATCAAAGTGAGAACACTTATTCTCCCGTGCTCGACATATGGCTGCAGTTTTGATGACTTCATTAGTTGTCCTGGGGAGAGTTTACAAGAAGTCACCATCACAGTCAAATGACATGGTAATGGATTCAGAACAGCAGCTGATCTGCCTGTAACTGTAATTATCTCCACATCCTGCCTTTACTTTCATTAGCAGCTTGTCTCCATACTGTGCTAACTGCGCGACAGCCAAATGTGAACAAATTAATAAGACTCTGGAAGTGCCCCAACTCTTTTGGAGAAACTCTTTTCAGTAGAATCTCATACGAGTGAAAAGCATAATGCCAGCCAGTGTGTTTAATTAAAATTTTACTATGGTTTACAAAGACGTTATAGTGAATCACTGAGTCTTGAAACAAGCAGAATAGCACAGAAGCATATGTACCACATTACATTTATTACAAAGGCATGAATTACACTGGCGCATTTTTAATTGTTGCAGCAGCTGGTTACATGTCGTGACCTGTGATACTAATCATTTGAAATAAAATGGTTTATTTATTTATGTAATTACAGAGAAAGAGCCAGTATGCATTTTGAACTTGAACCAAGTGAGCGGTTTATTCCTACGTCTGTATCTTTATACATTTAGTTTCCTGACAGGATTATTTACATACTGCATATAGCCATCGTCCTTAACTTATAGAGCTCTTTATCTCTAATCAGTTGTGGTAAATCCAATCACGGCTACAGTAGATGCACCTGGGAATAGAGTAAGGGAACGAGTGTGGAGGACTGTCAGTGAAGTCTTAAGGCAAAGAGAGAGAGAGGAGAATTACCCAATTAAAATGAGGGCTGCACTGCCTTAATATATATGCACATGGTGTCCAGCATCCTTGATTAATCCTGATAAATCAATTTCCCGGCAGGAAAATCAATGCGTGACACACACAACCCTTCAGCCCAAAACAAACCCAGATAAACGCCCCAGATATGGGAGCCGTGTTCTCCCTCTCTCGGAGCCTCATATGCATGGTATCAATAATGCATAAGGCTGCAGGTTGTTTATTTCGCTAATTGAGTTAGTTTTAACCTCACACTATGGCGTCGATTAATCATTAAACAGAACATTAAATTTTAGCTGGCTTAGGTCAGAATGGGATACTCAAGGGACGACTTAACATCAGGGGATTTAAATGATTTCCAGTTACAACTGACACCAGAGAAATTTAATTATGTCCTACAAGGCATCTTATTATCAGAATATGTACTGTATGTGGAAATACTACATCCTCCTTTATATACATTCATGTAACCTCCCACATCAGTAGAGAGGTTGTTTTTTTTAAATAAAGGAACCAGAGTGTTGCTTATGAATAATCAGTTTCAGCTGTAATTTTTAGATATTTGGATGATCTCCAGTGTACTACAGTTGGGATCCTCCTAAAAGCTAGGTACTGCTTGAGATGCAAAGTTGAAGTCCATATACGTACATGTGCAAGCTGGTGAATTGTAATGCTACAATATAAAAAGGGATTCGAATAAAAAACTGATTTATCAGACATCAACCTGCTCTCTTACTTTGAAAAAAACAACAACAACATGGACAACCAGTTCAGGGATAGAGGTCACAATGTTATTTAGCAGAGCCATTACACTGCAGCTTGACAAACCAGATGGTTTGCGTGATCCAACCATCTGCTGGGAAGATGTCCACCGCTTGGAGAAGCCAACCCCAACAAATAACAACAATAACAAAACGGGTAGGTGACTGGACGAGCCATCGGCCTGTTAACATCTATCAAGGCCTATCTTTAACCAGTCACATCAACAAACCACGTGACATAGTGGGAGTGTGCTGAAAGGGAAATGCAAAAAGCCACAGTCTGAGGAGCTTTGAAAGTTAGCAAGCAGTCTCTGTAGCTAGCTGTGTGGTTAGCATGTCAGCAGACAAAGCAGACAAGTGTACGCACAATGAGATATTGTGTCCCATGCTATTGTTTGTGAAATTCAGAGTTCTAGTGATGACAGGGCAAAAGAAAAAATGCTGTTGCAAGCTGTGCTGGTGTCACGTTTACTAAACTTAACTTTGCGATGATGCTGTGTAGGCGACGACCAGTTAGAGTGTGTGATACAGTTGATTGTCATAAGACTCAAACACACAGTATTTCCCTAAAGGTTTATCTCAAGGAAACATGGCCCAAATTCACCATCCATGCTCATATGGTAGCTTCAAGTAAATCAGACGAACGGCAGCACTGTTGACAGCTTTTTCCTCTCAAATAGAGTGGTGACTCTTGCCAATGTACAGCTTTGGTGTAAATCACTGTACTAAGCCTATCTGTGAACTAAAAGTGGGTAAATTGTCTGGTTCTGTACGTACTCTGACAGCCAGAGCCCAGAACGTCCACTAGCGACTTAGCTGCAGAGCGATTGGGCGCAGAGTGAATCACTTTACACCAATGGGTCCACACCTTTACGGATCAGCTAAAAAAACTAATACTGTGATTTGGTGATCTCAGCTTTATGCTAGCACACCAGCATGTCCTGCGTCCCACACGTCACATTCTGGTCAGTTGATTTGAAAATAAATTGTGAGGTTTTGGCCCTCCACTGCTAACACAGTTCTGACAAGAGGACATCCCAAAACCAATACTGCAGAAGGGATTTATTCTCTCCCCTGCATTACAAAAGAGAGCCTGTGCTCGCGAAAGGTGATGAGAGTCTGAATCAGAGTTGACACATTTATATTCACGGTGCTAATTTGAAATGCAAAATGCCTGCTGCCACGCCCTGTTTGTCCTGAGATTTGTGTGCCATGCTCCGCACGCCTTGATTAATGACAGCCGCGCACATTTTAGCATATATTTACATTTTATTATATTAAAAGAAAGTGTGCTACTGTAACTTCTTCATCATTTAGGATAGTAGTGAAGAGTTCATATTGTTACTACCTATGAGTAATCTGAGTAGGCTGAACAGATGATAATTTATGCATACATTAATAACATATATTTGGATAAATGCTTTTAATTGCTTTTAACATGTCCCGGTTTTTGGATGCAACAGTGAAGAGCATCAAGAAACATGAGTGAGAAGTAAGAGTCTGTTCTGTGACACATGCAGCAGTCCTCTCCTCAAGGATCTGCTCTTGTTGACTCGACCGCACCGCTGTGCCGTAGCTGTTATCCGAGGGATTCCCCAGCATGGCAGCATCGCACTTTGGGAGTTTATCTGTGGCATCACATTGTCATCGCACATAATGCCACGTGAGGAGGCTGCTTCGACCCCTCCGCCTCCTCAAATACCACCGCCCCCTCTCCCACTCATTAACAAAAGGACTTTTCTTTCCAGCCTCTTGCGTCACGGCCTTGAGAAGTCAACACAGACAGAAAGGAAACCTGCGATGAAAACCTCTCTAAGAGCTTTCCTTTGCATTTCTCATGTCTGAGATATTTGTCACTTTTATGTGGGAGATGGCAGATCACTATTCTTTCTTTCATTTTATATGCATTCATGCTAAACATATCTTCACATTTTGCCTACTCTAAAGTTTTCTTAAGACTATATGAACACAGGTGAGCGGAAACGCTGCATACCCTCTTGATTAATTAGAAGTAACAGAACCTAATCAGCAGAGGAGCATCTAGCCTTCCTTCCTGGTTGTAAGGCCCTCAGAAAATTGACCAAAAACGTGCACAATGCAAACACATCGAGCCAAATTCTACGCAGCTTGGCAGCTACAATCACTCCTGCAGCAGCCAAGCAGCTTCGTGCAGGGCGCTATTTATTGTACACGACTCTCATTTTACTTTGTGCATCCGGAGCCTTGTTTGAGCGTGGGGAATCTGCGACCGCGCACGACACACATTTTTATTAATCTTAATCGGTTTTGATAATGCACACCGTTGCTCTTTATTCGTCCCTCTTAATATTTATGTGTGTCACAGGAAATGGGGGCTTTAGTGGATTCTGTGTTTGAGTTCTCCCCCCAAAAATAGAGTTTTTTGCCTCGTGATCTACAATTTATGCTAATTTCATTATCCGATGCAAATGCCTTTTAGGGCTGCAACTAGAGTAACAATTCTTCTCAGTGTCTGTTATTCTGCTAATTATTGTCATGATTCACCACCAGATGATTTTCTTTCATAATCATGACTTCCCTTGGAAAAAGGTGACAACAGCATTTATTTCAACCAACCAAAGAATTAACAGATTCTCAAAATAGCTCCAGAGTATTAACACTTCTATTCATACACTTCTCTGTTAATACTATTATTAATATAGAAAAATATATTTCTGAAAAAACAACAGTAGTTACAGTAAATCTGGGTGATACAGTAGCTCTTAACATGCTCTGCATAATTCTTTAATGCAGCGAGCCGCAAAAGAGGCCGCTCAGAGTTGTTAACAGCTGTCTGCTCCTTCAAGTGGAATGAACACTGCAGAAGATTTACAAGCAAAACTCTGACTGTCAGGCAGGTGTTGCTGTAGTCAAAGGAAGACAGTCCAGAGGGGATAACCAGTACTTTAGTACTCGTCTCTTGACAGTGGCGGTTCAAGATATATATAAAAGTCACTTACATAACCGGAGAGATGCGCCCTGGCGTTTTCAACTTGCTGTCATAACTGAGGTCTCTCTACACCGTTATTAAAGCTCATTAATTACTAAACAGAATATAACCAGTCTGCAGTGCAACAAGACGCTGCAACTTGATGGCTTGCAGACATCCATGTAACATCTTAATGAGGATTTGCTTTGCTTTCTTTTGTAGTTTTGTCTCACACAGGCATAATGATTGTTTTATAAGTCTGTTTTAAGATGAGACTGTTAATTACTATCTAATCAGGAATGGGAATGAGTCAGGGATCCGATGTGGGTGATAAGTCAGCTTCAGTCACAAAGCGTGAACTGACAGATATCAAATACACTTCGGCATCAAGACACTCAACGGGAACGTATGTCTGAAAGCCTTTTGATTTAAAGGCAAAACATCACAAACCGCTGAGCATCACAGGCGGTCATCAACTCAGCCGCCTGCCTCTTTTTATATACATAACCGAGGTACGTCCAATCAATGCAGGAGCTCTGCCTCATATGGAAAATGCATATTTATCCCCCGGGCCTTCTCAGAGTCGACGCTGCTGATCGATAGGTTAGATTCTCTGCTGGCAGGCTGTGCACAATCATGCTAAAGACGGCAGAAAGTGACAGCAGCTAGATATATTTGGCTTGCTATAGGCATGAGGTGTGAAGAAATGTAAAAGCTGGGTTCATTTATAAGTTTACAAAATAAATAAATAAAATAAGCTGTTGGCTATTTGACTGAGCTTTGACTGAACAGTTTAATTGATGGATATGTGAGTAATTGAACGAATTAACAGGCGCAGTTTGGCACAGTTTGCATCAGGAACCCCGGAGCAGTTACTGTTTACTGGATAAAGAGCAACTGAAATCAAGCGGCTGTGGTCCCGGTAGTTATGTTATTGATTTCGGCTGAGATGAACCATGACTGAACAGAAACGTGGTTACGGAGGGTTTTTCCTTTCTTCTCGAGGGGCTTTCTGACGTCTGGGGAATTTGAGTTTAGGGAGGTGGAACTATCACACCTTGACAAACACGACCCAAAAACATACCTGCTGCTAAGCCGAAATAATATGCATTTAAATTAACTTCAACCTGACTGTAATCCCCATAATTAACATAAAAAATGCATATTTGTTTTTGGAAATTAACACTAAAATCTATACAGGCTTTACTCTGTATGCCTGTAAAGCACTTGACTCCCTCACCTTCTCCGTCATCGCAGCACCGACAGAATAAAAGTGTTTGTGTGTTTGTATGTGTGCAGCTACAGCACGGGTCTTCATCTACATTAAAGTGCGTCCCGCTTGAAGGTCACAGCACAGCATCTGTAATGAATCCTGGGACCTGGGAGTCGCAGTTTCCCATCGTCCAGCTCTCTGACAGTCCGAGTGACAGATGGAGCGACGTGGCAGAACAACATAGCGGTGCTTGGGCTAACGCGCCGGCGCTGAGATGACATAAAATGAGCAGACATCACGTTGTTGGAGCAAAAAGGAAACAGAGAATATAATAATAATAATGTGACACAGTATTTTAGCAGAAAAAATAAACGGAAACACACAGCAGCCATCGCATTCATCTGAATTTAAGCTGAATTCACCAAATAAAAAGCCAAAGGTTGTTTTATTCTGTCAGTTCTGTTCTGTTTTTAAGGTTGGTCACAGAGCTAGATGCATATCACAAACACAACACAAACATGGAAGAGATCCGTTCTCCGATGTAAACTGATGTGTCAGTTTATATTTACACTCACAGGAGCCGGTGTGATTAGTTATTAGATTAACGGAGGAGTTTTATTTAAACTTAAAGTTAATTAAATTGTCTCTCCCGGAAGTGCGAGGTGTGAGGAGAAGACATATTGAAATGTTTCACCCGGTGATGGAAATGTTAAAAACCCTACAACGCAATTAAGGATTTAAAAATAAAGCAGAAAGGAACACACACACGCTCGGCAACTTCTCCAACACGGCTGACAGGGGTTCTTCTTAAGACAAACACCAAAAAATAACTTCTGCACACTGCGACATCCAAACATGGCAGACAATACCAACAAGATGTCTTCTTTTTCCATAAAACTGCTTACCCATTTATTTAGCCTTAATTAGGCTGGCCTCGTGGCAGATTTTGTTCTTCTTCTGTTAAATGGTGACAATAAATGAAACAGAACCAAACGCCCTTGAGACCACTCTCCCAGCGTCCCTTTAAACTTAATATGTCATGTTAACATGTTAACCCTTCAGTGCTTTTTAGTTAATCTGAATCCCTGCCTCTTTGTCATTCTGCTCGGCTACACAAAGAAGCCTTTCATCCCCGTGTCAAGAGACAGGTGGTTGCCACAGCAACCGGGCTTTATCCTCCCTACGGCAGACAAACGGTGCGACCTGGCCCGGACATCTCAACAACTCTCCGCTTCGACCTCAATGACCTGACAGTAAATCTTTAGTCTGAATCATTTACACTGATAAGAACCTTATTTAAGTATCTTAAATACATGAATTAACCCTAGTTTATTTCTACTTGTAGTCACAAGCTGATACTAATGCTAAATAATGTCCTATGGTTTTAAAAATGTGGTGGAAACTGCTTTTAATTACCTTCTTTACTATTGTATAGTTTACTGTAAGACTCCTCTCATGGCAGTTTCTTTCTGCGTCTTCTGCACAGCAATCAGGACGAGGGCCTGTCCTCCATATTTCATGTGCGTTGAATTCGGCTAGCTATCATTAAAGCTCAACTTTTCACACTGGCTGCTTGACAATCTGGTGCAGGCTGTACAGGTACCAGGGAGGAGAAGCCCCCCCCCCTCCTTTCTCTCTCTTTGCTGCAGTAGGCTCAAGACAGATGGAGCGGTACATGACAAAACAGCCTAATTAAGAGAGCGGCGCACCTCTGAATTCCCATTCGTGGAAACCCTCTTCGGAACCGTGACAGAGCATGTTGGCAGTGAGCAAAGAAAGGAAAACATTTTTCAATTTGCACCATCCATCTTTGTCCTCGACGTGCTTGCACTACCCGGAAGCCTCGGAAAAGAGCTCGTTACAACTGGGCCATTATGGATGTATGCTTTCTGTGAGGCACATCATCTGCATCCAGCGAACTAACATGGGAATCCAAATGAGTTACATGCCTGAATATGTAGATAATTTAGACATGGATGAAAGAATAGCAAATGGTTGGAAATGTTCACGGAAAGAGGTTAGAGTCTTTGACATGAAGATGCTGCTCGGAGGTAAAGAAACAAGAACACCTCCCTGGTGTAGATGTGGGAGGCTCACTTTTTACTGTATATAAAAAGGTAGAGCTATCTAGATGTAATTTCACGCCTGCTAATAAAATAAGGCTGGTGTAAATGCCATGATACATCAGGACAGCTGGTGTTTGAGTTATCAGTGAGCTGACCGTTGGCTGTTGTCCTTACGGTGTATTGATGGCAACTTTTTGGTCCAAACTCAGGTAATATGAGGCAACGTTACTGTCAACTTTCATTGCTACTAGCTCTCTGCTGGCAGTTTGTTGCGTCTGTACTTTACATGTTCATGTGAGCGTAAAGATTAATTAAATATGAAAGCAACAGAAAAATGCTAAGCAGCTTTTTTAATAAATTGCATTTATGTCAAACATTTCACCGTTAACCATCCTAAAAGCTTGCAAAATACGTGAAATACTTTGGAACCATTTTCAGTTCCAGAGGCGTTATCAAGGAGCCCTGACCTAAATGCCTTCGGATATAATCGGGCAGACCTACAACCAGTCAGAGAGAGGCTTCTTAGTTTACCATCTAAACAGCACTCACCACCCCATTTAGGTTAAAGGTTATGACTGGCACGATACAGGCAAAGTCTAGGCCAATCGCTATCCGTGAATGAGAGGGAAGGAAGATGTACTCGAGCAAATGAAATGGATATTGTCGGTTGGTCAGACATGAAGTAAATTTAATATTCATGTCATTGGGAAACATCCAGCTGTGGCTATGCGAGTTATGTACCATTGGATTAGCATTTAAATTTTAAGTCCAATCTTAAAACTTGGGTGCTAAAAGGCTTTAATTAGGTCTTTGTTTTCCATAAGGCCATAGTGAAACAAATACTAAACCATTGAGGACACGGTGATCATAAACAAATACTATCTTCAGTGTTTATACTGTATATAAAGTGTTACAGAAGTGTAGCTCACACATATCTGTGATACTCTCACATATATATCTCTAATATCTGAGAGACTGTTGTAAGGAGGTGGCTTATTAAGTTGCTGTCTCTACGTGCCTCTGTACATAGTGTGTTACACTGAACACAAGTGAGAGTGATTCAATTGCAGTTTTATGGAAGCTCTTACATATAGCATATAAAATGCATTTTTATGGCCAATTACAAAATCTTTCACGAGTAATAAAATACAGCGGCAAGATCTAATAACACGACGGGCTGTTAGGAACTGTAATAACGTCTACGGTTAAAAACAATTCACAGTATTTCAGCTACGTTGCGTTCATTATTATAGAGTTAGACACAATGATAATAAGAGTACACTCAGAGTCACTTTGCGTCTCTTTGCTGTATGTTTGAACAGATTGAAAAGGCTTTGCATAGGCATTATGAGAGATGTCAAACACTGAGGTATAGCTGCTGCTGCTGCTGCAGAAGAGTTACAGATTGTTTTGGGGATTGTTTCAAGTTTGTCCTATAAAGTCAAGTGACACATGGAATAGTGTGTGTTGTGTGCTGATGTATTTGCTGTGTGCCATGTTGGGCACACAGCAAATACATCTAATGTCTTTGAATATACTGTATCAGAGATGATTTCTATCTACGGCGTATGCATTAGCTGTACACTGCCTGGCCAAAAAAAAGTCGCCACCTGGATTTAACTAAGCAAATAAAGCAAATAGGTATGAGCCTGCTACAGGATAATTATTGCATGGGTGATTATCTTTCAGCTGGAAAAAAGTTATTTAACCCCAACTGATGCAATGAGTATCTTCTCATTTCTTAAACAACCATGTCTAAAGACATCCTGTGGTCGTTAGGTCTGTTTGAGAAGGGTCAAATCATTGGCATGCATCAAGCAGAGAAAACATCAATGAGATTGTAGAAACTACTAAAACTGGGTTAAGAACTGTCCAACACATTATTAAAAACTGGAAGGACAGTGGGGAACCATTGTATTTGAGGAAGAAATGTGGTCAGAAAAAAATCCTAATTGTGATTGGCAATCACTTAAACATTTGGTCCAATCGAAGAAAAACAACAGCAGAACTCAGGGCTATGTTTAATAGTGACAGTAAGAGCATTTCCACACATACAATATGAAGGGAACTCGAGGGACTGGGAATGAACAGCTGTGTAGCCTTAAGAAAACCACTAATCAGTGAGGCTAAAAAAAGGCTTCAGTTTGCTAGAGAGCATAAAGATTGGACTCTGGAGCAATGGAAGAAGGTCATGTGGTCTGATGAGTCCAGATTTACCCTGTTCCAGAGTGATGGGGGCATCAGGGTAAGAAGAGAGGCAGATGAAGTGATGCACCCATCATGCCTAGTGTCTACTGTACAAGCCTGTGGGGGCAGTGCTATGATCTGGGGTTGCTGCAGTTGCTCAGGTCTAGGTTCAGCTGACTACCTGAATATACTGAATGACCAGGTTATTACAACAATGGATTTTTTTCTTCCCTGATGGCACGGGCATATCCAAGACGACAATACCAGGATTCACTGGCCTCAAACTGTGAAAGAGTGGTTCAGGGAGCATGAGTCCACTCTTTGGGATGTGCTTTCCACAGTGTTCAGACTCTCCCATCATCAATACAAGATCTTGTGACATTGTAGAAGTTTATCGAAACAATGCCACAGCGAATGTGTGCAGTACTCAGAGCTAAAGGTAGTCCAACAAAACATTAGCGTATGTGACCTTCTTTTTTCTGTTTCTCCCTACTAACATGAATTTAAAAAAATAAATCAAATAGCATGAGCTTGAGCTTCATTTCTCTGTAGAAGTCCAAGAATTACGTTTTAGTACCTTTAATGTACTAAGGGCTGATCAAAATAATGTTTTGTCTTATCAGGAAAATGTTCATTATTAATTAGCTTACATTATTAGCAATAATACTTCCTACGCTTCTGTGTGTAATGATCATTACAGGCCATTATTTTTTTTTTCTTGTACAGTACATCAAATAAAGGATTAAAGGTTTAATCCATTGACTAGGCTGAAAATACTTAAATTTAACATAATTTCTGTCCTGATTTATCAACATTAAATGTAGCCTCACATTTGTTACTTTGACACATTTATCCGGTAATAAAAGAAGCAATACCGCTGTCCAACTCACTTGGCTTGTCAGGCGCACATCTAGCTTGACTGCTGTTGGTTTAGTGTCATTGTTGCCACAGCATGACTTCCCTGTACTTGATGTCCACGTCTTAGCTGTTCAGTGTTTCTAGCCACAACAGATGGTGCATTATCTGAAGTATCCTGAAAGCTATAACAACTTCATGCAAGACAGTCTGATTAAGACACCAACAGTGCATTCATATATTCAATATATTCAGTATATTAATTGGAAGGGGTTGTTTATATTTGTAGTAGCTTAACTATATGCTAATCTACAGAAACCGAGCTGTGCTAGGTGGAGGGAGGTGGGTGGATAACCATCTACAATCTGATATCTTCACATTATTCCACCTAAATTATATAACTGAATGCATTGGAACGGCAAAACAACAGGTGTCAAAACCAAAAGCTATATTTGTTTTCTACAAAATGAGTAGTTTCTTGGATGCGTAGGTAACATTAACATGTTAAGTATGTAACATGAGTTTCAGCTCATTCATTCATTGGTGCTGTTAACCTTGTTGTTTTGTGTGACTACATGTGTGACATAATGAATGAAGGTGAGTTATGTGGAACATTTTAATCCCTTTATACTAAGAAAGAATACTGATAAAACTAGAACGACCTTTAATGTTTAACACAAACCTACTCATACATAACCACTTAGATCTCGTGGCAGTTGTGTTTTCTCCTCATCTGATAGTGGCACCATTCATCGTCATCACATGACATCACCAGTTTGTTTTCTTTATTTATTTATTTTTGACTTTTGGGATCCTTCGGTCCAAGGGACAGCAGCATTTTCGAATACACACACGAAATGTGTTTGCTATTCAAAGTGATAATTCTGCAACGCTTACATACTGTAGGAGTAGTTTCCATGGAGATGTGTCAACATTTGCTGCAGGATCTCAATGAGGAGAGGCATGATGCCAACCCTAAGCCTCCTACACTTGTTTTTTTCATCGCCAGTGATGTATTTTAGTAACTGCCTGAAATGACGGCACATGTGTGCATGTAACCTGCCACATGTCCGTTACACTGTGCATACGGATCAATGTAGGAATCCAGATAAACCCTGGAGGAAAGGTATGTTTCAGTTCCATACAGGGCCTTATCTTTTGTGTTAAATCAAAGCAGTGTGGGAGGCTTCACAGGCTACAGCGCAGTGAGCAGTGATGGACTATAAGCTCCCTATTTGGCGTTTTCCTCCATTGGAGGGTGTAGAGAAGAGACTGAGGCTGTGTCCAGGGTGTGTGGCATCACTGCAACATCAGCCAGTGTCTGCCTGCCGAGGAGAGCAGCGGCAGTGGGAGGAAGTGGGCGGATATCAAAAGGTGAAATGCAGAATCTGCTGCAAAGCTACATCCAAATGAATAGGATTTTATCTCAGTTGCAAGGTCTAACACCCTTTACATAATGTTCCCTGCTGCTCCAATTTGCATGCACAAAAACACGATATGATTAAAAAACATCCCCCTTTTGTTCATCCTCAAAGTACTGCTACAGTGATAATACCTTCTTTAGCATTAAGATGGTTTGGTTACTTCAGGCCAACTTTTACATTTGAATAACTAAATAGTCCGTGTGTGGAACTGTACTCGTCTCCGTGAACAAAATCACTTTAAATCAGAAACTGCTTGTGTTTCTGGTTTGTTTTAAGGAAACAGAATAACTGGGCAGTTAGGGCTGTTAATAGATTTATTTTACGGCAATAACGAGGACAAATCAAAAACACCTTAAACCTGAATAATATTTTATGGTAATGCTACACTGCATCTGTGCTCACTTTTCCAGTATTTAAGTTATTTTTAGTCTATCTGTTAAGGTCGTGACACACTAAGCCCATGGTCGGCCGTTTCCTGGTATCGAGCCATCAGTGAACTGTGGTCCTTGGTCTGACAGTGTGTCCCAAAACATTGCCACCAGTCAGAACCGGCTTTCAGTGGCTTTCCAGTCTAATTAAACATGTTGTTTCTAGCCTCCCAGCTAATGCTGGCTCCTCTGGTTTTACCTACTGAATGACGTATACAGAGTACTGCCACCTGCTGGTATGGAGGGTTATTTCCTTTCATGCAGGAATGTGCCAGTTGGCTCTTGACTATAGACTTTGGGTGTTAAAGCGCAACCTTTTGGTCCAGACACAGAATGACATGATGTATCACAAAGTTCAACGTAGTTTTACGATATTTATATTTGTGTTGTTTTTTTTTAAGTTATTCAAATCAGCCCCATACTTGTTTGACCCTACAGCTTGCAAACCTTCAGACAGATTTTAAGTGAATTATGAGAGTGTTTAATGAGGACTTAAGGTTAAAGGAACAAAAAGTGGCGCAGAATGCGGCAACACAAATCCAAAACCATGAACTGTAAGACAAAACTCACCAACTAACCACGTGGAGCTGAACAGAAACACCAGGAATCACGAGGATACATAGGTCAGGTCGATTCAGGGTACAAGAACAGATTTAAGTACGCTGCAAGCGAGAAACTCAACAGACGAAGGCAGATCTATACAGACACACTGGCACACACATGGGCTGATAAGTTACTGAGATACAGGTGAAAGTAATGAGGGTGGAGCACACAAGGAGAAACCAATCTCACAACGAAAGGGGGAAAACACACGAAGTCGAGCAAGAAACAAAACAACAAAGAAGAAACTGTCAAAACAGAAGCAAGGAATGCAAAGAAAACTGTTTAAAAGTCAATGCCAAGACATCAATAAATTAATGAAAATGTTATTTTTCAACAGCGTTTATCACCCTTTTTTTGGTTTTGGCTGCCTGTTGCTCAGTTCTTCCCTGTGGCATTAGCTAGCTGTGCATTCGTGTGGAGGAGGAAGGCCTCATTTATTCCAAGTTATGCAACCATCTTGGGAAAAATGCTGGCTGGGCACTGACTGCAGCATAGCGGCAGAGCTCTAACTTAGCAGCCAGCAACACAATGCTTTCCCAGAGAGCAGGCTTCCCCCTCTTCTCTTTTGCGCCGGCCCTAATCTCTCCCCTCCTCAGTGTGTGGCATCTCTGTCAGAGGAAATAAAAAAATAAAAAAATAAGTAAAAACACATTACAGGCTGCATCAGGTGCTGACAGAAGCACTTTGAGAAAATAGCCTGTTGCTCGTGCAGCACAATAGCTGTTGCATAAGCCGCGGTACAAGGAAGCGCTCATCAATGTTTCATGGACTTGCAATGTAAGCTCTTAAACAGCCGTTCGGAGCATTTGCATTTTTAAGAACCTATTGTTCTACTGAAGAAGAATCCATTATGACGACTCATCTATACAGCATTGATTGTTAAAATGTTTTGTAATATTCATCATTTCTTGCCAGCAGTAAATCAGCTCAAACTGTTCTATTAACATTCACTCCACGGCTGTAAGTAAGCTTCTCATAAACAGACGTAATCATCTGCTTTTTGTTTTTAAAGCCCCCTACCTAAGTGCAAGTGCTGCTCTTTCATCTTCTGCCCTGACTTATTCTTCCAGGGTTTTAACAGTTTCTGCATATTTACAAATTAAACCCTTGCAGAAAAGCGTTAAAAACTATGAGACGATGTAGAGAAGCTCCGCGGCTCAAACTAGAGTAAGAGTTGCGTCTTCATGTGACATCTGTTCAAATAAGCACTTGAAGCACTCCAAGGTTCACCCGAGGCGGATGAGCTGGAGGGTAAAGGTGTTCCAAAGCTGCATCAGCTCATCGTAGGGAGTGGGTGGTATTGTCCAAGATAGAGCCGAGGAACTCGTCCTCCTCCCTGCTACTGCCTGTAGGCTATCCAGACTTAGCCCTATGACACTGCTAGCTTTTTTTTTGTTTTGTTTTGTTTTTTTACCAGTTTGTTGAGCCTGACGGTATCCCCTGTCTTGATGTCACCTCCCCCGCACGCACGGCAAACAGCGCCCTGGCCAGTATGTATTAGTATAAGTTGCAGAGAGAGCAGGTTTGACGCAGATACTGGAGGACAGAAGCCTCCGCAGGCACTTAGTCAATGCGTGTCACATTAGACCAAGATGTTATGTGATATGAACTCCTATAACGTGACTGTACCACCTCACTATGGATTGGTGGCAGGTGTCAGTGGCCTCCTGCTCTGCTGGGAAATCTCCTACAGGCTACAGCTTCAGTTCAGCATCACTCAGTCAAAGTGGCTCGGTGTGGATGTTCAGTTAAAACACAAAATTTAAAGGTGCACATTTTTATCCTGCAGTGCACAGGTGCAGAGATTTGAAATCACAGAGTCATCTGCTGAGTTACATTTACCTTGGGGACGACTTTTGCAAAAAATAAAAAAATAAAAAATGTTGAGAAAAATGAGTTAAGATGCTTGTTTACAAATCCCCTGCTAAGGAAATTAAAAAGAAACACAGAGTAGCATATGCCGTTAGCATTAGTAATGCAATAAGTTGATTTCTAGAACTAGAATACGTCACATGATAACACAAATATTAGTGCATATGGGGAGTCATCATTGTTCCTGCCAGGTAAAAGCATCCATCAGTTTGTCACATCTTGACGAAAAACTAATAATGTCTTGAAATGTTGCTCTAAATGTACTGTGAGTTATTAACACGTTAGATGGATCTTCTGTCTACCTTTAAAGCACTTGGGATGTGCTCAGCGTCTGCTCTGTGTCTGGGCGTTAATTGTTCTGATGATCTTATGAAACGTGCAAGAGTCATTATTGCCTTCATTCTGATAATACCCAATATATGGAGCACCGATGATTTTAGAAGCACTAACCGTGCAATAACATAATTGCAAATGAATACGCTAAAGTCATCATCTACCACTACCTAATGATTGAACGATGAAATGAAAACACGTTAGCACCTTCTTGATAGTTCATTTTCTTCCCTCTTCCATCAAAAGCAAAATGATTTATGTCAAATTGACTCCACTTGAATTAGTTGATAGTTGCACAGACTAATCTGGGTTGAAAGATTAGTCTCTAAACAGCTGATTATGGGGTAATCAAACCACCTCCAGAGAGTTTATGTAATCAACATCCTGGGGTGATTGTCGAGAGAAAATGCAGATGAGGCTCACTGTGTTTACTCCATGGGAGCACACAGATGTTTTGTGTCTTCTGAATGTGTACTTGGGCTTTGATAATATTCATGTCGCCATGCAGTGATGCAGCGCTGCTGAATTCGTCTGATTGTGACTGCGGTAAACAGGAGATGGGGCCCAGATAACAAGCAGCATGTGTACAACGCGGTGCAACTAAATCCGTATAAATTGTGGCCTCAAAACTTACACGGTGTTGCACCATCACCCCAAATGATTCATGCTTCACAATAGAGTGATTCTGTATTTATTTCAGTAGGTTACATGGATTTCTAATTTCAATTTCTTTCAACTTTTCTTATCTTTCGCAAGGCATGATTTGTGCATGGAACAGTTTTGCACATGACAGGGGTCGCTTATTAGTAGTTCAACTTCCAGACTGACTTGCCCTATAAAAAGCAAGGAACATTTGGGCTATCTTCCAGATTAACACCTACTGGCTATTTGTCAGAATACAGGAAATAGATAGGCCGGACTATTGAGCGAGTAATTCAGATGAAAACTTAAATACTTTCCAGCTACATGTTTCCCAAGCCGTGTACTGCTACATGGCAATTTTTTAGGCAGGTAAAACATGAGGACCATAGAACGACAGCTGAATTATTAAGACAACAATTTACCCCTACTGTGAGACTGATCTAACCAGAAATTGTACAACTGTAAAATCAACATATCATGTAAAAGCTTAACTTGTCGATCTTACTCACTCACTACAGGTAACATTCATAGTTGGTGCAGGCTCCAGTGTTAAGTAAAACTGTGTTTAAAGTGTAAGCTGATCGATGCTCAGCTGCTCTGTGTCTGATGACTAAATCACTGCATGTTTGGAAGTAGACTACATTACACACACACACATGCACACACAGACTATTGTTAGCTCTAATTTGACACATTTTGTTGCCTCAGCAACCAGTTGATGTCATCTACTTCAATGCGATGAATTTGTGAGATAGTGAGAGGCGACTTAGTGAGACAACAGAGAGCTACGATGGTGGAAATGAGATAAAGAGGGGAAGCAGAGGAGGACAGCACTAGTCTCTCTGCAGAGTGATTATCACGATGAAGTTGAACGGCATCTTCTAACTAACCTCGAATAGTTACATATACAGCGTTTCAATGTTAACCAAGACCGGACAACCTCTGCTAAAAATAGAAAAGGAAATGTTTTCACATGTCTGACCTTTTCATGAATATGTTTAGGATCGATAATGTAGCAAAGCAATATTTAAATCATACAAAGGCACCAGCTCAGCAGTGTTTAAGGGTTTTGGAACAAAGATGCAGCATAACAAATCCCATGTATAGTCGACTTTAGCATTTTATTTCAAAACACATATTTATTTTAAATCTCCTAAAGGCGCGAGACTCTAATTCAATTGCTACATATCTTTTAACATGGTAACTATACTGCAAGTGAAGCCATAGAGACAAGAATCAGGACTATCACATTATAAGCTATATGCTCTTTTTGTTTTTGTTTTTGAGATGGGGATCCACCCCAAACAACCTTGAAAATCCCATTACAGTTTCAGTTTTTTTTTTTTTTTCCCAGCCGTGGTTGCCATGACAACAGTGCATTTTATTTCTGGCTCCTTTGAAAATGGTGTGTGTGTGTGTGTGTGCGAGATCAGAGATCCCAAACGTTATGTAAGACGTTGTGCACTGTTCCAGACTGGGGTTTCCTGCTGCAGAGAACCTAAAGAAATTAATTACAGGGGAATGGCCTCCCTGTTTATCTTGCAGCTTTTTACCATGTACTGGAAGGACGTAGGAAGCAACTGCTATCTATCAAATTGCCATGCAGGAAAGCGAGGCATGAGGACAGATAGTATTAATGATGCGGCTCATTTTCACACGTTTTTGTTGAAAAGGTCTTTCAACAGAATTAAGAGTGTGAGAGACAAGATAATATGTGAGGTGTCTTTGATCAAAACAAATAAATAAATAAATAAATCTACATACAATAGATGAAATATCTGCACAGAGAACAAGCGTCATTAAATTACCGTAATGATGCTAGTATTGGATTTAGTGTCATTACGGTAATTTAATGATTAATCGATGATTAGCAGCAGCAGCCTGTGCATGAATACTAAACATAAGCTGTTGAGACGTGACTTTCTATGGACAAATTTAAGATTATGTAAGATTAAATAAAGTATCAGCAAATTTAACTGTACTAGCTAGCTCTTATAAAGTGAAGCTAGTTCACGTTACGCCTGGAGTCGTTTGCTCCACGTTTTGACCAACTCTCTTAAAGGAATTGTAAATCTCCATGGTCTAAAAAAATCAAAACACATAAACACTGGGTTTTAAACAGTGGCGGTGACGTTGACACAAATAGCTTCACATGCTAAGTGAGTTGTCCGAGATGTTTTCTCCATCAGGTTAAAGTGAGAACTGAGCAGGTGAACGACCGGTGTGGGTTGGAGGGAGGAGAGATGCTTTCGGGAGCAACAGGAAAAACAACGCAAACACAGTGTTGTTTGAACCATGCAAAAATACTTTTGTTTTGTTATGAGACCATGCCGGTGTAAATTAGACCCTGGCGGGCTACCCTAGCATTAACAGTGTAGGTGAAACCCTGCAATAGGGAAACAATTGATTATTTTTAGTGGGACTACAGGACAAAGCGGTTTAAATGATTACTTGTTAGAGCATGTGATAATTCAAGTTGATTAAATAGTAATTCAGTTCGTTCTTTATTTGAGCTTTGGAATAATCTTTTTATAAAGTGAAAGCCTTTTTATTTCGCTCAGCTTTCAAGAGTTTATTAATAAAGTCTGGGTGGCAATTTGCGTAACCAAATATCTGCGGTGTTAACGTTAATATAACTTTGAAATTAAAAATGAAGACAGATACGGGATATTCAGCATGAACGCATTAATTGACAGTGGCAGAGTACAAACCACAGATCATTGACTCACAACAGCTCTCGGAGGCTAAATATAAAACTCCAGCGCTTCCTCCAGTGGCTTTGTCACTGAAAGCTCATGTTGTTTTTTTGTTCTTTTTACCACAGATTATAGTGGCCACAGCATTAATTAGAGCATCCGGGGAAGGGCACTCTCATTCTATAGAACTATATGGTCTATGTTTGCAGGAAGCACAATCAGAAAGTACGCAATCAAAGTACCACTTTTATGTGTTGAGTATAGAAAGCTTTTGGGAACTAAGAGCTTAATATTCTTATTGTACGGTATGAACATAATAAAGAAATACCCACGGGAGACTAATTTACCCAAGACAAGCAGAACAATAGATTTCAGGATGTTAGACTGAACTCTTTAACCCCACATACAGGAGCTACCAAAGTTTCCCATCTAAAAGTCTCTTTGAAGTCAAGAAAAATGTGTTAGAAGTGCACTTCCCTTCAAAGATAATTAGGTGTACAGCTAACCACTGATTCTCCAACAAACGTCTGCTTTATATTCCAGAGGAGTTAGTTCTTCTTCTTTAACTAAATCAGTGGGATTGGTTTAGGAACCTTATCTTCTTTTCCAATCAAGTATTATATTGGATGACATGGAGCAAACTGGGCTATTGTTTAAAAAAAAATGAACCTAGCAAACTGTGGCTGATCTAAGAGTCTTCAAGCTGCTTTTTGAAGTAGTCTGTCAGTCTGTAGATACAGCCACTGACTCTCCATCCTCACCCCTTTAAATCATCTTTAATCGTTTTCATTTCTGTTTCGCTTGTCTCTGTTCCTTTGTGGTATTCTACTCTGGTATCTGTCATTAAGTCAAAAAGGGAAATCTCGATATAAACAAATATCCATATCATATTAAAAGCAGTTATAAGATAGATGTCGTGCTTATTGTTTTTATACTGCAGATAAACCCACATTTCTGACATCATTAGGGATGTTAACATCCCCAAATTATACCTTTGAACTTCTCGCTTAACATGGTTTGTCCTTTGCAAAGAGTGTTTCCGGCATATACTGTGCTGGAGATGGGATTAACTAGGATAAAAATAGAATAATAAACTGTATTTATATTCATGTACATGCATATAAAAAAGTGTGCCTCTGAGAAAAAGATTTGTTGTCATTAGGGAAATGGAATAGATGCGTAGCGTACCCAATGGGAGTATTAATCCATCCTCCTAGAGAATGCAATAACAATTCAATTTATGGGGATTTAAGCTGGAAAGAGTAATTGTGGTTGCCAACAATTCTTTCTTCAACTTGATGGATCTCATGTTTATCTTGTTTTTTTTTTTTCCCCTTCTCTGAAACAGACCAGAAGTTTCCATCTTGGTCCCCGTCTCGAAAGGTCAATGAAGGCAGACGCCTCCCTCCAGCCAGGAACATGAAGGGCTTATCGGGCAGCCGTTCCCAGCACCAGATTCCTTTACCCCATGGCTTGGACTACGATCCCTACGTCCATGACGTCCACGCGCACCATGGCTCCGACTCCCGCCACTCGTCCTACCTGCTCAGCCCCACAGAGAGCTGCCCCATGGACTTCCACCACCGCTACTCACCACGCAGCTCTATCCACTCTGACTGCATGATGATGTCCCCTGTCATGATGCCTCCAACTGCTGCGTCTGACCACATCTCCAGCAGCACCTTCCCCAGAATGCACTATAGCTCTCAGTATTATGACTCAGCCACACGGGATGACTGCGCTGCCATCACAGCCTCTGCCACCTCCCCAGCTGTCGCTGCTGCTGCAGCTGCGGCAGCTGCCTCTGCCCACCACGCTGGCACCAAGAGCAACCGCCTTCCTGCTAACCTACTGGACCAGTTTGAGAAACAACTGCCATTACACCGCGACGGCTTCCACACGCTACAGTACCAGCGCACCTCCACCACCACTGAGCAACGCAGTGAGAGTCCGGGCCGCATCAGACACCTTGTTCATTCTGTCCAGAAGCTCTTCACCAAATCCCACTCCTTGGAAGGGTCGTCCAAAATGAATGGCACAAAGGGTGATATCATGGGAGGTGGAGGGGGAGCAGGGGGTTATCACCATCACGGTCACCACTCCACCAAACATGGTAGCAAGAGGAGCAAGAGCAAAGAACGGAAGCACCGCTCTGGAGGCTGGTGGAGCTCAGATGACAACCTGGATAGTGACAGCACCTACCGCACACCCAGTGTCATGTCGCGGCACCACGGGGAACACGTCAGCCACTGCTACCCAGATTCCATGCACAGCCACCACTTTGGAGACCTGTCACTCAAGACATCTAGGAGTAATAATGATGTCAAGTGCTCGGCCTGTGAGAGCATGGCCATGGCACCTGAGGGAAAGTTCATGAAGAGGAGCTCCTGGTCGACACTAACAGTCAGCCAGGCCAAAGAGGCCTACAGGAAGTCATCGCTTAATTTAGAGAAACCCATGATGCACACGGACCTCAAGCCTTCATCGCGGACATGTCACTACCTGCAGGTAGGTGGTACATTTCTTTGTATATAAATTATTAATTGAAGAGTTAAATTAAGGCTTTTTATGTCATATGGTCATTCACTGTCACTGGAAGATTACTCAAGTCAAAACATCAACATCTACGTTGTGTCTGTTACTGTATGTATGTACGCGCTTAAAAAACATTACATTTAGATATTGTTTTAGTTATTTAACCGCAAAAAAACGACAAAAAATAAACGGTACTTAAGGCTGAATTTCGATGATAGATTGAAAGGGCAGTGAATGCATATAAACCCTGAGCCTCACCTATCTGAAAATATAACAAACAATAAGTGAGATCAATAACCGCTCATCCCCGTGAGACACTTGTGAGTAAAATGCAGTGATTGATGTATTGATTAGAAATCCTGCCAGGGAGGCTTCTGGATTCTACCTTTCTTTCTGTTTCTCTCCTGAGGGCAATTACAGTGTCCACAAGTGTGAGAAGTCAATATATTTAACTGGGATTCCCTTTTGTGTGGTCGCCCCAGGGAGCTATTGTCTATTAAGACGTGTAGAGTTCAATTGCCCGAATCAATGTCATACGGGCAAAGCAGCGAGCTAAACTGCAATTTAAAGAACTCACAGGTTTGGTTTCTTAACGAAAAACACATGCTGTTCAGCCGGAGGTTGTTCACAACTCCATAAATAGACATTATATTTTAGGCCCCTGTCTTTGCTTTACCACTGACATACTAACTATAGCTGTTGGGCCACAGGCACTGGGTTCTAAAACACAGTCGAAAGCCAAGCGCCTGAGCTTTCAGCCATCTTTGATTCACATTCTTTTCATTTTTAATATTTAGCACAGAGAAACACTTTTATCCACGGTGACTCACAGTGGATGCAGTATTCAAATATTAAGCTTAAAGTACTGATTCAAATAGCTGGATATGAAGGTAACTTAAGGTCTACAAATAATGCAACATGCTGACATGAATATCAGAGCCTTATGAAATGTGAATAGACTTAAAGGAGAGGCATCATTAGGCTGATTCATATCAGTGCACTGGCTGTGTGCACCACCTGAGAACACTCCTCTTGGGAAAAGCTGTCCTGACTTTACCTCAGTTTATCATGATCGACAGACTTAAGAAAAAAGAAAAAGATTATGACTACCTTCCTAATATTGTGTAGGTCTCCCTTGTGCCTCCAAAACAGTTGTGACTCATCAGAGAATAGACATGGACTTTCTGAGGGTGTCCTGTGGTGCCTGGAAACAGGACCATGTTAGTGTGGGCCTTTGTGTCCTATGGGTTGAGGGGAGGGGTCTCTGTGGATCATCCCACGGATACTTGATCAGTTTGGGATCTAGTGAATTTGGAGGCCAGGTCAACACCTTGTGCTATTCTTCATTTTTTTTTTTAGTTATTCCTAAACTGCTTTAATGTGTTTGCATGTGTCAGGCTGCATCCTGCTGGGTATGGCTGCTGTCATCAAGGAGTGTCATTGCTATAGGGTGGGGGTGTCTGGTCTGGTCTGGGTGGGTGCTACATGTCTAAGTAACATCCACATCAATGCCAGGTTCAAATGTTTGCCAGCAGAACTGAACTGTCACAAGATGGTCAATGGTATTTACTTCTCCTGTCAGTGATCATAATGTTGTGGCTGTTGCTTTTACTCGTAACAATGTTGTCCTCCATTCATATAAACATTGCAATGGTTCTTTCTGGATATATTCTTGTACATGCTTGCAGAGGCAGAAGATGATGAGTCTTCAGTACATAGATTGTGATGCTCTGTGATAAAAAAAGTGTAGTTGCATGTGTGCAACAGGTAGAGAGGCTCTCTCACTGGCATCTGACAAGCATGTGTGTCAGCAGGCAGGGATCCTGGAGCTGCCACATGGGCACATTGTGCACTGAGCGTGTCCACAGTGAGAGCCTCATTCAGTGGAATAAGTGAGGGGAGATCTGTACAGATGTTGTGGTCAGCACTCTGTGTGCTCATCAGATTTTGTCTATTTGATGTCTGGGCCCTTTAGGTCTATGTCCACTAGTGATAAGGAGGACAGCTTGTGTGGTGAAAGCTGTTGACATGATCTTATTTTAGTAAGTGTCAAGCCTTTGGGCTGGCCTTCCAAGGCAGGAAGGTTAGAGTGAAGCTTACATGATAAAAAAGGAATGAAATCTTGTGAGTTGAATATGAAAAAAAATAAATAAAGAAAGAAAGAAAACAGCGTCAGGCCTGGTCCTAAGACCCTGAAGCATGAAGGTGAGAAACAGTACTGAGTGTGAATTAAAGTTTTTAGACAATGTTTTTAACATGCTTTAGCTCATCCTTGGTTTACAAATAGTCTGCGTGTTACCTTTCATGCAGAAATAAAATCTGTTGGGAAATAACACGTTTGAGCAGGTGTCTTGCTTCTGACAGATGTGGACATTTCAACAAACAAACTCTCGGGGCACCTGGATTTAGAGAGTTTGGTACTGTATGCTAAAATCACCCGACAAGAGTTTATCTGTTTATCTGAGTTCATGCTCCAGGTAAAATTATGGAGGCAACTGGATAATAGACTGCACTTCTGTCAGTGGGTGTTTAACATCCAGCTGATTTTCATGCACCTGCAAGTACTAAAGGAAGCTGTTTAAAACATTACCTCAGAACTGAGTAGATGGCATTCAATAGCCAACAACTAACCAGCAAACTGTGAGACTCAGGCATTTACAAACAAGTAATTGTTCAGCCATGTCTAAAAGGGCACTGTGTGTTTTTTTTCCTTTTAACAGGATGCAGTAATGTCATACCTGCTGCACGTTGCTATGGAATGCCTTTCTGCTTTGAGAAGATGTATCCCAAGGATGTTTTTCTACAAAGTACCCTCAGTGTGGTAGTAACTAATGATGGCGTAAAGCAGCTTGTCTGTCTAGCTAGCTCTGAGGCACAGCTGAGCAGGTTATTTCAGGTGAAATGAGCACAGAAATAAGGCAATGCTAATGAGCTGGCGCAGAGCGTCCATGAGTGATGACTGCCTTGTTAACCACAGCCCCAGACGATCCATGGTTGCACATTAGGATGGAAAAGATTTTTTTTTACTTTACTGCCGTCTTAAAGAGTAATTAATTTAGTTTCCTGGCTATAGTTGCATTTTATTCTACTCAGGTGGGCGAGGGTAAATGTATGCAAAGCAGATTAGTGTGTGTGATAGTTTTCATGGGTGTCTTTTTGTTAGGCAAAGTTGAAGTGTACTCCCTTAGGTCTAATATTCATAACACTTGCACACTGAACAATCATCATTCATTTTCTTTTTTGCAAAATTGCTGTTCAGGGCTGAGGCAGTCAGCTACACCGCCCCAGACCAGTCCATTTGTTTTGAATTCAAAGGAGTCTTTTAGTAGCATATGGTCCGAATGATTCAGAGTCCGTTTCATCTCGACTGCAAAACCAGTCTGGGAAAATAGCCTTAACGGATGAGGGTGGAACCAAGAGAGTGCTATTATTAGCATCTCTAATGCCTTCTACTTTTTCCCCATTTGTCACCTCCCACTGAGGAGAAAAGTGTTCATCTAAGTGTCTCATGGTTTCTACTCTTTCACCTGTCTACCCGGCCGAAGAGGGCTGTCAAGTAGGAGAGGATATTGGGTGTTAAAGAAAAGACTGCGAAAGGGAGAGGTGGATGGAAGTGATGGTGAAATGATTACTCTACCTGCAGGCGAAAAACAGGAGTATCAGCCACTCTGCTTTCTGTGAGAATCGTTCAGCAAGTGTGGCAGAAAAACAGCCAAGCTGTATGATTGGGTAAAGTGAGGAAGTGGCAGAGCATTAAGGACAGTCCTGTGCCTGGGGCTGTTGTTTCAAGAGCTAAGACTGCCTTGCCCACTGGGAAAACTGCACCACACACTGACACAGTGTTGTACTTGTTACATGCCTAATCAATACGCTGCCAGAACATTTAGTGAGTGACACACTGCCATCATAAATCTCCATCTTCAGTAGGAGGAAACCACGGCATATCTGTGAGGAAAACTGATTTAGATCCCTCATTAGCAGTCTGACTTTGTCCACATTAATCATCGTTCGATCTGAGTCAAATTTGAGAAGCGCAAATGTAAACAGTGTAATCTCTATAATAATCAAAAACAGAGGGTAATTGCTTTTAAGAGCTGAAGTGCATAGACATTATGTTGATTCCTACTGCATTACAATCTAATTAAAACTCACTGGTTTTCAGTTCATGAGAACCCTGGTTATATCTAGACATTTGCAGTAATAATAACACAGTGTTGAGTAATTAGCAAACAATCAATTAATAAATGAACCAGTACATTAATTCTGATGCTGTTGAGAACTCCTGTTTAGAGTTATTATAAACCAACCACTTTTTTATAATAAGGATTTTAATGTTGATTATTTCAGTAGTTTTTAATTACTTTCTACTTAGAACAGATTGTCAAAAGTGCTAATCTGGATGTACGTCAGTGATAATTTCAAAGCGTTTTTCTCTTCATGCCAGTGTAATGGTTTAAAAGTCACAGCCTGAGCCGTGAGGGTATGATTAGCACCCCCTAAAAAAACACACTGCATCACCATGAGAGACATTTTAGGATTTTTCTTTTGTGTGAAAAACATAAGCGACAAGATGTTTCAACTTTCCGATTCAAGACGCAGATGCAGGTGATGATTATTTACAAAAATGTTCTGATGATCCTCATCCAGTAGTTCAGATTAGTTTATTTTATCAACCAACTACTGGGTACTAAACATTGATTAAATAAGTGGATTGAACTGAATTGTATTATTGTTAAACAGCTGACATACCACTTGCATTATCATTTTTGGTCAAATGGGACAAAAATAATTTCCCCAATACAGTATAATGTCTTTGTATAATGTCAGTATAATGTCTCAAAGCATTTTGATCAGAAAGTACCTTCAATGATGGATACATTAGTGGGTCCTACTGAGTGTGGATGCCTGTAGCATCTTAAAATATTAATTTCAAAGAAAGAGTATCTCGAGATCACAAAAGAGAACGCAGTGTATTAACGATATAAAGTTTAGCAACATCTAGCAGTGAAGTTACATTGTGCAGCTAATTGAATAACCCCCTCGTAACCTTTACCATCCAAGCATGAACGAGAACCTGTGGTGGCCACCAAAAACCTCAATGTCCTCTCTTTAGACCCAAATATTGGTTCTACTACTCAACCTTGACATGGACGGCTCATTCTAAGCCAAGAAAAAGGCAACAAATCTTATTTTCAGGCATTGGACATAAATAAAAACACGACCCTGTTAAAGTATGGGTGTTATCTCTGACACTCTACTTTGACCGTAGGTGTTTAGAGAGTGTAAGAAAAGCTGGATATGTAGAGGAAAGCAGATATGAACACAGCAAACAAAATAAATAAATAAATGCTTAAACTGCATAAGTCTCGTTGCTAAGGTAACCCTCGCAGCCCACAGCATCATTTTATCTCTGCGTATACATTAAACAAACAGTGCATGACGAATTCCCTCACCGGAATCAGCGCTTCTGGTTATTACCACCCCCACTAGTCGAAAAAATACAGATGGGACAAGGCCTTCACTTAGCCTCTCCCACATACTTCCAGCCAGCGTCAGGCTAATAAACAGTGGTTACCCAGTCCTTGTGTTTATTCTAGACAAAGTGCTCATGCTGCTGAAGCTAAAGCCCTGCACTTAGAGTAGCAA
This sequence comes from Planiliza haematocheilus, assembly GCA_005024645.1. Classification (NCBI taxonomy): domain Eukaryota; kingdom Metazoa; phylum Chordata; class Actinopteri; order Mugiliformes; family Mugilidae; genus Planiliza; species Planiliza haematocheilus. The sequence continues at coordinate 6,702,279 of SRSE01000853.1, read as the reverse complement.
AAAATTTGTTACATGAAAGACCAAGCTGATGAAAGGTATTTAGAAGAGAAAACAGAAGTAATGAACCGTGGCTAGCAAGTGTGAATCGATGTCACAGGAAAATTACTCACACTGTAACTTAAATCTGCCTAATCTACTTCCTTCCAAAGAGGCTCTGAATTCATTTAATGCGCTTCAGGTACAACAAACACATCATTTAGCCTTCTAAGAGATCACAACTTTTTAGATATATAAAATTCTTCATCACAGTGTTTTTTTCTTTTTATGCCACACCGGGAGTATACATCAAAGCTGTCACTGACAATGGAAAACCTTAGGATGAAACCAGCTTGAACGCCGTCAGCGAAGTCAGGACAGTAAAGAGAAGCCACAAATATATTATTCACGTCTTAACTATAAGATGTCAGTCATTAAGGCGACAGTTTTGATTTTAAACGCATTTGCAATAGTTTCTTTTTCTTGGGTATTACATTTGCATCACAGCCTTTGTGTGTTACTATCGTCTCTCTATTTAAGTCAGAAAGCATCCTCGTTGCACTTCATCTGTCACTTACTTTGCACATTTCAGCAGGTGACAACAGTACGTCTAACACACTGCAGTGAGAGTTAGTAACACGGTATGAGATTCCAGCTTTGTTTAAAAAAACAACGAAAAAAAAAAACACCTGACTTTGGAGACACCTTTTTCTCTTTAGACATGTAGGTGTTAAGATTTCATCACGGTATAGAAGCATTGTCATTAATTACTTAATTGAATTAGGTAACTAAAATGTATTGTGTGGTTAAACTGCATTAACACATACACAGATATACTGATGTGAAAAGAATGAATATAACCTTCAAAACAGCCAAAGACACTCAGGAATAAAACTGCGGTAAGGTTTTGCTGAAGGTAGTGATAAATAGAATTGTTGTAATATATTAAAATAAATACTACTTCCTTTGTCTAAAACTAGAAAATGTCCAATCATCCACGTCCACAGTTTATCCCACCCAATTAGCTTCATCCATTGTTTGCTCTGACGCTTCTACTTCTACTTTCTCCTGCCCTAGCCTACCTAATATGATCTGCAGTTCATCTGCCTAAATGTCTCCAGCTGCCTCCTGCATAAGCATTTATTTAAACAAGAACAAAAAGAGAATGATCTGATCTGGTTGTACTCATTTTATTCAGAATCTCCAGGGAGGTGTGATCTCAGCAGAGCTGTGTCGTAGTTGCTCAGATTGTCAGATTGAGTCACGCAGCATTCATCAACGCTTTTGTTCTGAAACGAATTGTTAAGTGTGACACAAGTGTCCAACCTAAGCTCGTTTAAATTAAGTTTAAAATGTCCACATCTTCACCAATAAACTTCATGGACTAAAAACTGCAAACTGAAATGTGCTTCGCTGATTCATTACTGGAGAAAATTATGTAGATACACTAAACTTGCAGAGCTTTATCACACACTTGAGATCTTCTCAACTTGTGGATCTTGTTAATTTTCAAAGCTACACTAATGTTTTTCATCCAAAGCACGACACAAAGTGCCTGTTCATGGTGGCAGATGGGAACTTAGAGAAACCCACTGGGTCTGATTCTCCCGTGTACAGTCAGGCTAAGCACTGGGCTTGTTTAATTTGAGAGCCTGGGCTGAGAGGTGAATGATAAACTGAGACCAGGGATGTGAATCAGCTTATCCAACTTCTTGTCTGCTACACTGCTCACACTCGTTTGGCTAATTGGGCCCCATTGTACTTGCAAATAATATCTCACTTATACAACCCTGTACAAGCCTGATATTTTGTCTCTGAGCACAACAACCCACTGTTACATCTTTACTCGTACATCACCATAGATTCTTGCTCAAGTAAAATGACAACATACTGGTTATGATTGTGTACGTAGTATCTAATGCAGATATGTTATCTCCTACAGGTGCCCCAAGATGAGTGGAGTGGATACCCAGGTGATAAAGATGAGGAGATTCCTTGTCGGCGGATGCGAAGCAGTAGCTACGTCAAAGCTATGGGAGAGGTGGATGATGAAAGTGGGGACTCTGACACCAGCCCAAAGACTTCTCCACAGAAGGCCATTCGGCCTGATGCCCTTGTCCTCAAATCAGCCATGCATAGACACCATTTAGACTCCCAAAGGTAGGCCTGGCTGTCCAGCTCAATATGTCTGTGCCACAGCTAAGTGTTGATTTAAATATCTTTCAGCTTTTTCATGCCACTGCTAATGGATTTATGGATGCTCAGAGGGCATGCACAAAGCAAGATAAAACGATGAAAAAGACTGCGGTGTATTTCACACATTTTAAAAATTTTCCTCACAACATTCTTTAAAATATATTTTTACTCACTGTCATAACTCAGGAATTGGTGTTTTCTCTCGACTCAACCCTTAAATTATATTGTGCGGTGCAATTTTGAGGACAAAAGGCGTGCATATTGACTCCAGTGACTAACAAACATACTAGTAAATGGTCAGCAGGGATAACCTTCACAGCATCACACATTTACCAACGCACGCAAACACATACTTGTGCCTCGGCACACAAATAAGGTGGCAAAGCTGAAGTGCTAAGACATGCTGAGTGTCGGTGCAAGTAGTCGAATCAGAAAACCTGTGAACATTAAAACTGGTAAAACATTTATCTAAGGAGTAAACCTTGCAGTTAGTAGCTGTTTAAATTCACAGCCACAGTCTTTCTATAAATTGTCTCAAACTGACTTGGTGCTTTGTCTGGATGCCATCCAAGTAAAACTGTTTCTTGCTGATGCTACAGCTTGATCCCAAGAGATTTTAAGATACGTGACATTATGTGGGGATTCCAAGTGAGGCGGCTTTACAAAGTAAGAGGGCCAGCATTTGTGATTGTTTGTAATATAATTTTATGGTTGCCTGGACAACTGTAGTTTTCTGCTTATTTTTATAATAACGCTATTAACTTGCTCTTCATTGTTCGCTAAGTGCTTGACCCGCGGCTGCGTAATGAGATTGGTTATAGTAGAGCTTTAGTGAGAAACGTAGTAACAGATGGGGTTTGCATTTGTGACCTTTTTGAGTGTTTTCCCAACACTGACACTATGCCTCATCCACACAAGTCTGTAGGAAAAGCATCACATTTACACAAAGTCAGACTCACAACAGCAGGTTTAAATGCTGAAACCTTGACACATGGAATGACATATATTAAGGTTACTACTGTTAAGATGTACTGCAAAATGTACACATCAACCTAGGGTGGACAGATGTATTTGATCAGTGTGGAGTATAAAAACACTTTTTTTGTTTTACATTAAAGCAGACCTAGATAAAACTATTGCAAAAACATATTTTCCAATGAAAGGTTTCAAAGTTCAGTTTTAATTCAGCCTAATGGTTGTTTTAGAGGCTGTAGTCAGTGGAGCTGTTAAACTATACTGCGTTGCAATGACACTTGTGTCTTTATATACTGTAGATGCGGGGGGGTTCATTGCGTAGTTTGTGCTCCAGAGGATGGAACTGTCTCACCTTCACATCGCAACTAGTTCCCATGGTTGCTCAGCTTGTTTTTAGTCACTATTATCGCTCCCGGATATGGCTTTCGGATATAGCCAGATTCTGTGAACCTGGGGAGGGATCATGCATCCGTCATCCCTACTGCCACTCAGTGCTATTTTTGTTACCATCATCTCAGCGGGGTTCTGATCGCTCCTGCTTTAGTCAACAAACAAAACAGCCCTCTTGTTTTTTTATCCTCCGGTGGAGGATGTAATAATCTCTTATTATTGTAGCTCCAAGCTCTCATTGTTTCACTAATAAGAAGTAGAGCCAAGCTATACATGTTTGCAATAGTTACTGGATGGAAGAGTTACTGTTTTCTCCTGGGACACTTGGAGCTAGACTAGAAGCTAGTGACTCAAGTTGTTAAAAACATTTTTAATCATTCAGTTATGAACGAGGCATGCCATGCACATAAACTACATAAATGTGGCTTTTGAATTGTCTCTCCCTACCCCCTGTCCTTGTTCAGCCAGGGCTACCACTTGCAAACCACAAGAGATATGCGGCCCCACCCTAGTGTAACGCTGGACCCTGCCACCACCTTTCATCCCCCACCCTTCCGTTCTCGCAACCAGAGCTACATGCGCGCCGTCAGCACCCTCAGTCAGGCTAGCTGCGTCAGCCAGGTGAGTCTCGAACACAACGCATCGTACGGAGGCAACACCTAGAGGCAAGAATGAGAGCTTGTGTTTTGCTGTTCTCTAACTAGTAGCATTGTGTAGAGGGCGGCTGAGAGACAAATACATATCCACAGGTGTCCATATTGGAGGTCCACAGCTGATTGTTAGCCTGTAGCCATCTCAACTCAAGCTAAATGTTGCTCTGAACTAGGCATAGATTAACTGATAGCTTTCCTCTGAATCAGTTCCAGACTCCAGTTTTGCCCACAAATTTTCAAGTGTTCTGTGCCACAGAGAAATGTGAAGCTGTACATAACTGAGAAATTACAATATCACATCAGAGAAAAGGAATCTGCTGATATTTGGAATAAGTCATTGATAAATGATTTGTCAAGCTGTTGTTGTTATGGCATGCGGGCTAATTATGTAGTTAACAATACCAGAAGGAGCAGTCTGTTTTGGTTAATCGAGCTAATTTTTGTCAAGTATGGTACTCAAGTAGATACTAAGCCTAGAGACTCAACAGTTTACTGTCTAACCTCACAATACACACCAACCTTTTCAGGTACCTGCTTCTTTAATACCCTGCTATGAATCTATACAGTTGGATCAGTTGTGCAAGTCTGTTTTGGACCTCCATGGTGGCACAAGACGTGGTTGCTACAGTAAGAAGATCTGTGACACAGCCAGCAACAAATCCTCTATATGGACAAGAAGGAGAGATAATGGCCAAAAGAAGGGTTGTACAATAAGCTTACTCCTGTGGGTGCTAACACCCAGTTTAACAATAATGTTGAATCCCTGCTCATTTTTGTAATATACATTTGTATAGGACATACTGAAGTAATAAGGCAAGATGGCACAGTAATCTGCAACACAGGCTGTTGTTTTAAGGAAAGTGACTGAATAATCTAATGTATACAATTCAAACATTACCAAAACTATACAGAGATTAGGAAATGTGAACAGGACTATACAGAGTAGAGCAGGAAATGGACAGATAGCTCCTTTTCATATTGACATGATTTTGTTGCATGATCCTGACATTAGTATATGTCTAAGGCACCTGTTAGAGTTACAAGTAAAAGCATGTAGGCAACAGTGGGTTATATACAGTATAGTACATCCTTGTCTTGGGATTTGTGGTAAATTGAATGCTTTATAACACAAAATGGATACTTTTTCTGCTGTTTTTGCTGTCATCTGCATTTTTTTTTTCATTTGATCTGACATTTATTCAGTTTAAGGTCGAAACTGACAGTGGCGTTTCCTTATGCTAACACTCCTTCATATTTGCTGTGCAAAGGGGAAGAATCAGAGTGAGAAAGAGAAAGGAAGAGGAAAAATTAAGGACTGCTATTCCTGTTTTTGTCTCTCAGGTGAGTGAGACTGAGATCAATGGCCAGTTTGAGTCAGTTTGCGAGTCCGTTTTTAGTGAAGTAGAATCCCAGGCCATGGAGGCCTTGGACCTGCCTGGTTCGTTCCGCACTCGAAGCCACAGTTACCTCCGTGCAATTCAGGCTGGTTATTCCCAAGATGACGACTGCTTGCCTTCAATGACATCCTCCACTGTCACTTCAACTCTCAGATCCACAACAGGTAAAACAATCCCCCCCTAAATGAGAGAGGGCTTAGACCACATATCCTCATACATCCTATACATGCGCACAACCTTGACATACCTACATATGTACAGTGGGGAACCCTTGAGCTTCAGAGATGCCGGGCTGAGTGATTCCAGTTATTTTCTTTGGCAGCTACGGTGTGCGTGTGTTTGTTTTTGCCACTGCATATGCCCAACTGTTACGATGGATTTGTTTGTGTGTTAATTTGCACGACCCATGCAACATTAGCCAAGCTTCTGGTCACTTGTGGTGTTGCTAAGCTATAGATTAGGACATGGGCGGGGGGTTTACCTTTCAGATGGCAACACGTGGCCACAGTACACAATATCATAACACAGCACAGCCACATTACATGGCATGCCTAAGAGGAACAGGCCTTACCCTAAGCATGTTAAAGAGTGGTGTTATATATGTGTTGTGCAAAGCGTGTGAATTACTTAGGGAGGGGTGAAGTCCGAAACGGGCCAGGGGTAGGGGAGTGGTCGGATGTTGACATATTTGTGTTGACAGGATACACTGGTCAAACCTTCTACCTGTCCTTCCCCTGCTCTGTTGTACCAACACATTAGCACATATTTTGCCAATGACCTTGTATTTGACCTCATGAAATAATAATAAAAAATAAATCTAGTTACCAATTGAAGGTAAGTCAAAAAGGTCTAGCGACTAGAACACGTACACACACATGCTGGTTGCACAAAGGATCTGTCTGCTGATGGTATAGATGCTACAGTTTAAGAAGCTTCGATTTTAAAGAGTATTGTTGTACTATGTTGCATGAAACTCAAGTTTCTGAGCAGCGGCCAAAATAACTTATCAATGTTATGTGAATGCATAAAGGACTTCCTTAAGGTTCTTAATCAGCGTTGTTTTCAACAAGTTTCCAGTTGCGTACTGGTCATATTCCATTGTTAGCTCCGGTTACAGTAAGACATTAACAAGTTTTGAAATTGATTGTCTGAAATCAATGTGTTGCTTTGTTGTTTGGTACACGCTGCTTATTAATATAAAATGCATAGTATTTCAAGGTTTTTGTGCGACACAGTGCGAGCAATATATCCATTAATCTAGTATTTCAGGTTCTTTGTGCAAGCAAGTCCCTCACTAAGTGTATTTGGTGTTTGCCTGCGAGAGTAAAGCTATGAACCCTATTGAAACATTTTTCTCTAATAACGTGCATTTTAAAATATTCTGACTTGGTTTTTATTGTTTTTGTACACTTTTCTGTCAATCTAACATTGGAGACATTTGCTCATTTTGTTGGCTTTGTTTTCTTGTTCAATCTGGATTTTTTTTGCTTTTGGAATCCTTTCATCTTCAATTGGGCTTCCATCTACAATTTCTTCGATGTGACAGAAGCACTGAGGATAAAGGAGTGTTCTCCAATCCCACCGTCTTATTTGCTGAACTCTATTCATTTACATCTCTGCTCCAAATCTGTCTGCTCTCTATGGGCTAAATTGAGCAGTTGACTGTACAGTATGTTGTGAAGTTGTATTTTGAAGAATAGCATGGTGGATAAATTACAAAAATGTCAGATAAGGATAAGGATATAGCAACACAAAACGCTTCCTAAATGGTGATTAGTTATATCACCTTACATTGAAGCCATATGGTAAATGATATATGTCCTTTAAAATTACTCAACCAGACTTTCTAAGAGAATCACATATTCCTGGAATCACTTTTTTATGTAAGTCTAGTTTACAATTAAACTGTAAACAGCTAATGAACCAAACCCTGAGGCTAGTAGGCCCTTGAGTGGGGAAGGGATCCCATGATGCTCCATAGGGCAGACGAGCAGCAAACCCCTCTCCATTTGACCATCCACCTCTTGAAGGATAACCAGGGGGAAAGAACAACTGGAGGCATCAATGATGATTGTCGCAGGTATTTTAATGTTGACACGCATACATATATCTATGTATATGTGTGTTTTTGCACTGCCTTCTCAGTAAAAATAATAGATACATAGAGTTTATATGTAGTTTGTAGAATTATCTCGTTAAGTTATCTTAATCTCGTTAAGTTATCTCGGTTCCAAACAACTCATAAAACCTCAGACATTCAAATTGATTTTCTCTTAAACACTGATATGTAATATTGATTACACTGATGGATGTGATGCTGGCTTTTGTGAGTTGTTTACCGTGTCTCTATTATAAGTGTCCTTAGACCACATTGTAAGTGTAAAGTGTATGAGGGATGCACTTGACAAACTTTTCAGAATGTTTTCATGTCGCAACCATAAAGTAGTACTAAATGTTATCGCATTGCCACTGTCTCCAATCCTTTGTGAGAGCAGCATCTGCCTGCTGTACATGTGTGAACTTTATTTTTTTCTTTCCATGAAAATTTGACTTCTTTTAAAGGCCACATGTGGCAAATTCTGACCCTTGGCATTGAGTTTGTCAGCTGTCTTCGACTGTGGGATTGCAGCCTCTCCCTGGTGCAGCTCCAAAGGGGGAAGGGTGAGCCTTTCCCTCGGCGGGTTATTTAATACTCGACACGGTCTAATCAGCCACCTTGGACCTGATATGTTCAATAGGGTTCATATCTTCTTCTTGGCCCAGTCGGTTGTGATTCCTTTACTCCCTTTACATCTTTTCTTTTGCACAAAATGGCACATGTTTCAAGTCAAACATTTGATTGGGTTGTTTTGAGAAAATGGATCTCAGAAAATGAATTCATGATTTGATAATGATCTCTGTATTAATGTTTAATTCCACTCTTTGTTGTGCTGTGCAGTGAAAAGATGGAAAGAAGCCTTGAGATGACTGAGAAGGCAGTGTAAAAACATTGTGAAAAGCCTACAGTATGTGAGTTTATTCTCTATACATTGTTTTTAAAGACATAAGGGGACAGTAGAACATATTTCAAAACAAGTCTGTTTTGTGCATAGGCTCCTGCATAATGTACAACAAACTATGCCTTTCTGGATTTTCCTAAAAACCTATGTCCAGAGTGTAAATAAACCAAGTTATTTGTCAGAATGACTGTTGATAAGCAATGTCTAAAACATGTTAATAATTCAACCAACATTACACTCTACGACTCTACTGCATTTGACCAGCACACCAGATACATGGGTGCTTATCCCTTGCTGAACCCTAACCGGAGCTAATCTTGAATTGCTTTGGAACTTGCCTCTCACATACTGTATGTTTTCCATAGATATATGTTTTGAAGTGTTTTCAAGTTCAGAAATCAAATCAAATCACGCTCCAGCTGTTCCTTTCACCTTGAATGTCCTTCTGTTTGCATATTCACATTTTTCTTCCAGAGGGATATGATGTTGTGGATGGCACATCTTTACTAAATGACGACATGATAGAGGATGATGATGGTGCTAGCTCCTCTGCCTATGCGGAGCTCGAGAGGCTTGAGAGGGAGACTGCTGCTGCTCGCAGCCAGCACAGTACTAGTTCCACAGTAACAGCCATCTCTGTCCCGCCAGCATCCCCCCCTTCATACAGGGTCCCGACTGCCTCACCCATAGCCACCTCTGAGCCACCTGTTCCTCAGGCCATTCAGGCCTTCAAGGAATCTGCTAACATGGTTGCTGCATTCAACATGCAGTGGAAGGATGAAATCTCAGCAATGCGTTATGAGCTAGCAGAGTTGCGTAGAGATGTCTGCGGGGAACTGAAAACTTTCAACAGCAACTTCTTCAACTTTACTCAGTGTTACAATATGTGGACTTTGTGCCGGGAGCCTTGCAGCGACAGCACCACACAAACAGACGACAGAGTGTCCATAGGAATTCAAGCAGGCTCGAGCTGGTCTGTTCGTCAGAATACGGAGGACAAGTCAGTGATGTGCCAACCTGAGCCGGCACCCTTCAGCATCATGGATTTTATGGACCCACCTCGAATTGAGATTATAGAGGGAACTCCTGAGAGCACTCCAGAGGGGTCAGGTAGCCCTGCCAGCCCTCTTCCAATAGAGGACTTTCCATGGGAGATCAACAAAAAGCAAAAGGCTCATAAGCAACCAGAAACAAGTGGCCATACAGGTGGCCACAGAAGCGCCAGTCTGGAACTGTGGAGCAGGAAGTACACCAGTGGGCCCATGTCATACCTGTCTATGTCATTCTAATCATTCACATCCAACGCATACTGTAAAATGAGACATGAAAGCCAGGGTAAAACCCTGATATTTATCAAGGAAGCAGGGCAATGCTGGTGTTAGATGTCCCTTTACTCTATGCAGACACAGAGTCTGTCATCTCTTGAACAGGTTACAATATTGTTCAAGCAATCTTTTAACAAGTGTCTTGCTTAGCCATGGAATATAGGAGAATGACTTTGATAGAATAGAATAAGGTGACATAAGAATGTGGCTGATATTCAGATCCTCAAGTGCCAACAAGTGCAGCATCATCTTCCCTCCCACTGTCTTAAATACCCAACCGTCAGAGACAAAGTCAATTCAAGTGGGAAAGATTGGAAATCCGAGGGATATTTTATGATAAAACTCAATAATCAGCCATTGTGTGGTGAGGCATATGTTGGTCTTTTTCCAGTTCATTCCAGTTTCTCTTCATGTAGAAACATCTTAAGCACCTAAATATACTGAAAAAATACTGTGAAAAACTTTCTAAACCCTAGTTTTTTAACAAATGCATTAAAGACGAAGACATTATTTAAGAATATATTGATATATTATTTACTTTCTAGCTATCCTAATCAAAGCATTCCTTTGCCATGGCCTTCATCCATTTTGTAGCCAGTTCCAGGTGAAATGGGCCTTTTCGAAAATTTCCATCTTACAAAAAAGTTCTTAGTGGTGACATGATGAACCACGCTGCATAACGACGTAAATGTGAGAATTTAAAATTCGATAGTGCTGACAACTTATTATAACCCCTAAAAAAAAGTTGTAAAAGTCTATTAACCTGGAACACTGTATGGATTGCACTGTCTCGAGGCTCTGAGGTCATTGTCCCTGACCAAAATTGTTTACTATGAACCGTTTTGACGGACTACAGTCTAACAACATGTGGCGAGTAAAACAGTCAGGGCCATTCACAGTGATCATAAAGTCTGAATGTACTGGCTTCAGTTCACTTCTGCACAAACCGCATTCGTGTTCAAACTCTACATGTATATAAATGTACCATTTTGTATATAGAGAAACTTATACCTAATACTCGTACTGTTTGCAGTTTCAAACATACTGTGTTCTGATGGGCTCAGAGGGGTTATAGTAATTGTGATTCTAAACAAAACGCAGCACTTTTTCTGGTCCTCAAGGTCTGTGTCCATTTATTTCATCATATTCATCACTGCACCTCATATGGAAGGTGGTACTTCATACCAATGTTGATAGACTGATTGTTTGTTTTATGGTAGCGACTTACCTATTCCCACAACATTTATTTCTAATTTTGGAGGAACTCGTCTATCAAAAACTGAATTTGTTTTTTGTAAAATTACATTTCAAGATTTCAACTAAATTCTACCAAATTTTAAAAATTACATTTCTCTAAAAAATAGAGGATGATGACGAGAGCAGTTCATCACCTCTGAAGAACGACAGAGAAACACTGGTCCCTGTTAAGTAGACAATCAGAGCCGCTGAGGGCCTCTACCTCTCCCACATGTCCCCAGAGGTGCAGTATAGTACCACTGAATGTACTAACACCGCCTCACTAGTGATGGCTTAGCTGGGCTCCTGTTATACCTTAATAGGTGGGAGCCCTCAATCAACTGCTATATTTGGCCAACTGCTCATTTTGTCTGTCACTAATAAAGTAATATTTGTCCATTAGCCACTGACATTCCCCTCAAATACTCATCCGCTCCATTGTCCTGTTGTACCAACATGGCGTACCAAAGTTAATACTGGGTCACAAGGAACTGAGGCCAACAACAAACATCCCAAGTTTGGCAGCACTTATCTCTGGACGATCACTGCAGCACAGGACCATGGGAAGCCTGTATGTATCAGACCCCTGACTGAAATGTGAACCTTTCAAAAAGACTTTTAATAAAGGAGAGGAACTATGTCTTACTTTATAAAGAGAGTGGATCTTCTTCCCCCCTTGCACGACCAAAAGACAATACTCGCAGAAAAAGTGGCAGTTTGAAAAGATATTTATATTGTTTTAGTAGCTCGAAGTTAAAGTTGAAGCCACAAACGAAAGAAGGCAGACGTTTCCTTTTGAGTTCTTGCAGGACTCCATCCCACACATCCATTCAGGTATCACATTAAACCTGAACTTAAATGCCTAACTAAAACGATTCATTTGCCTTGATATTCGGTGTTACAGAGGAACACTATACTGAGGCATGTTTTGCTATTGATTTTTGGCAGAAACTTCCTAATGCTGAACTTGAAGTTCTATGAGGTTATGAGATTTTGGTACAAAGAATAATAGGGAAGGGGTATGCTCAAGTCTGTTGTTGTCATTATCTACTATTTGCAATACAGAATAAGAATTTTTAAAAGATTCTAAGCTATTTATTATATTATGAACCCAAACAAAAGAATTTAAGTTATTTCATTACAGACCAGCCAAAAGCTGGATGAGCATAAACAAATCATAACAGATTTCAGTGAAAGGCATATGACTGTGACAACATTTAGCCTATATCATTTGAATATATAAATATATACATATATATGAGAAAAGAATTGTATTCATATTTTTGTTTCTTTATGAATGGTTAAGAGGGGATTGCAGTGGCATTCCTAACTTACATCGTTTCCCATTGTTTGGGGAATGCAAACTAATTTACTAAAGGTGCTGAAGACTGGCCAGTCATGATGTCTCCAATTTACATTCATTCATTCTATGCAAGTCCTTTGTTCCTTGTTGTATGTCATTTACATTTTTGCCTTGAGTAAGATTAGGTTTTTATGTGAAACCTTCATGCAAGTCATCAATGCCTGAAATGGAATGGATCTTTCAGACAACAGTGGTGGCTCTTTGTAAAAGAAAAGTCATTTAGTTATTTTTGCACGAGCCACATGCAACACTAAAGTTTGCTTTAGTGTTTCCAGCATAACAGTTTCATTCACATTTCTACAAAAGGGTTGTTGGTGAGATTCCTGCTAGTAGTAGCATCCACGTGCATTGCGACATCATATACAAAATAATTGAACATGTGTGCATTAGTATTATTTACCGATTGCGGCAAAAATCGAAGCGAAGCGAAAAAACACCTGGGAAAATATAATTGGAAATGCTGTACAAACGCTTAACATTCTTCTAAAGTTATATACAACTGAAGTGCACACTGGTTATCGACTGACACCAGGAAACTCACCCATGCGATAAACAGGTTTATTCCACTGTTTCATTATCATTTCATTATTTTGCCCAAAGAAATGACCCTTCTATTAAAGCAAGTTGAAATGTAGCAAAAATATGGATCTATAAAGATCGAAATATTTTACTGAAATGATATATGTGAAAGATATACATTTAACAATGACTGAAGAAGAAATAGATAAAGGGTATTTACAATTATTTTTAACCATTCGACCATATTTTGTGTAATGAAATATACAAGTATTTGTAAGATCTTAACTGTCTACAGTATCTAATATGTTAAAGTATGTAGTAGATTACCCCATTTGTTTTTGTTTACATTTTGTTGTCATCCAGAGATCTGATGCAACAACTGTGCCAACTCTGTGAAGTCCAGTTATTAGGACAAAGGTTTTTGGATGGAATCTGATCTCACCTGAACCTGTAATACTGCTTGAATATAAATCTTTTTCTACCCTTGTGTTCTCTTTCTGCATTTATTCAAGGTGTCTTGGACGAAAACATGCTACTCTGTTCATGTTGCAATTTTCAGGGATCTCAGACTGCATTGTCAAGTGAATCAGATTTTGTCAGAGTTATGAAGCATCCTTTTGAAAACCATAGTTTAGCTTGCATTTGTTAGCTTATGATGATTTTGTTAAATGAAAACGGTGTTTTATTTTTTCTTTCTTTATTTTTGCTTATTGTGGTGTTTCTTGTGAATTTTCATTTGAAACTTTTATTGGCCTTATGTATTTTTCATAAATTGATATAAAACAATGGATTAAAATTGTTTATGATGTTTATGTTTATGGCAATTTAAATGTCAAAATGGGGATCATAGCTTTACAATGGCATTCAAAGACGAAACTGGCTCACAGCATAAATAGCGTTTTTGACTACGAAGTAGTCTACACACATTAACACGCTGCAAAAACACAACATGGGCCTAGAGCAGTGTCTTTTCCTTTGACCCTATAACGATGCTTTGCTTTTCTACTAAGCTATCACCTTTTTGTTCTTGTTTGTTTGTTTATTTTCCTTTTTTTCTTTTTTCCCCCATTGTAGGCGTCCGTAGCTTAGCTGGGGGGCGTAGAGAGTACGGTAGGTCTGGTAGGGATCCGCTTTATTATATCTTATTTTATATGTTGTTAATACAGTTTTTCATACATTTTGTCTGAGTCATTGACATTTATCACTTAAAAAATAAGATCTACCATAAGTTGAAGATGCCGTCATGTATAATACATTTAAATGTTTCCATCTGTTTCCACACTGGACCCGGTGGAATTTCCAAGGCTATGCAGTAGTCCCGGATAATGAATTCAACAAATTAAGAGAACAAAGTGGGAAAAAAACAAAACAAAAAAAAACATGTCTATATCTTGGCCTTGTGTTAACACACTGGCAGTTTTTTTGTACAGTATCTTCTGCATTTGAACAGAGACACAACAATAAGTGTTCCATTTTAAATGTGTTTTACACAGCTGGAACATACCTTAAATGTGACGTGCATGAAGCCTTTCCAAAGCCCATGAAGTGATTTATTAGGGGTGCAAGCACTGACAGTGGTTGGAACCCTATTGTTTGTGTTCGGATTTTTATTCTTATTATTTGGTTTGTGTTTATTTGTTTTAAAATTACAGTTCTGTTCCAATTCATTGGTATTAGTAGCGATTCACTCTCTTGCTTTAACCATTGTGTACATTTTCTTTAAGCAAACACAGGGGAATAAAATCTGCACACGATAGTGTGTTATTATTTTAAAGATTGTGGCATTCTCTAAGGCAGGTTATGCCCAACATAACAGCTTTGTTCTACGTTCTACAAATCACCACAAATCAATGCCGCTTTATATAATTACGTGTAGCTGTAAAGAAACACCTCATCCAGGCCTTTGTCAAAGCATCATGACCTTTGCTCTACACGTGAAGTGGGCAGATTTGCTTGAAACTTTCAAAATCAATTTTGGCACCACAACATGCACAGGTTTTAGAAAGAGCTTAGCTTTTAGTTATTCCGGTTCCACCATCAGTAAAAAATTTCCTCACCTACACGAATATTATACCTAACCATCAGCAAACCTTTTATTTTTTTTATTATTAGTTAGCCCAATAGACCGCCGTTTTGATTAAAGGGTTTAATGAACTTTATTTCACTTTTTTGCAGCTGATAGCGAGGTTTTTAAAAAAAATCTATTTTGGACATTAACCAATGCTTCATCAAGGGCCAAAGGCAATGAAAAGAGAGTTTGTTGATATGCTAGTTTCAGGCCATTGATTTGTATTGGTTTGTTGTGATTTATTCATACATAAAAGGTTAATCCACCTTGCATCCATGGGGGCATCACCACTGTATGTATATATGTATGTGGCTACGATGTTTTATCGCGGAGAAAAAAAATAGCTACACAAACCTGCTTTTTAAAAATTTGTAACTCCAGTGGAAGCGTTCACCGATACACACGCAAAAGTCCTGCTAGCTGTCCTACGTCAAGTCATCCATTCATCCATCCATTCATTCATCCATCCATTTATCAATCCATCCACTCCATCTTTGCAACCCATCAGCGCCATACACAAGCTCAGGGCCTAAGGAAATATCCCTGCAATGGTTGGTTCAGGGATAGTAACACAATCTAAAGAAGTGGCACATAATTTACTTAGTTATAGGAAAATGACGATTTAGGAGAGGGACGTCTTAATACAAAAACAGTAAGGTAAAAAGAGATTTTTCACTATTTAAGACTTACATAGTCCTAAAGTCCAACACTGATGTTAGAATGGAAACTACAGTAATTAGACTACAGTATAGTTTTACACTCAGCATGCAGTATTTACACAGAGCTTTCAACTCTATATACTATATACTTTAGTCTATATACTGCATGCTCTCACTGCGTATTTCACCATAGCCAATTATTTTTTAATTTGCCATGCAATTATTAGATCAAATATAAACCAATTCTTATGCTAGTCAAAATATAAAGTCAAAATGGAGAGGAAGTAGGCCGTAAGACTTCACATCCGCTCTGTTACATCGTCAGCCCCCATGCTCATGTACGCAGCTCGTCAGTCACTGCACGTCATTTACCAACAGTTCACCCTGCCCTGAGTAAGAGCAGCATCTTACCGGCCTCTTTACCAGTCCACAACTATGGTGACAACAGTCTCTGGCACAAATGGAGGGAGTCCGACGGAGAGGAGACACTGTCAGAACTTTTTCTGCGATTTTTCTGAAATTTATGTCATGACCACAAAGGCGCAAAAGGTTTGAGAGGTCTTGCTGAAAAAGCACGAGAGTGAAGGTCTGTTACTCATTTTCTACCCCTGAACTACAATGTAATGGTACTGGGTTAAACTTTACATAAAGTCCATGTAAGTACCATAGTTTTCTGTTATACCCGTACAATTGATTCGGCATCTCAGCGACATTCGGAAAAACAAGTAACAAGTCATTTAATTTTCCAAAAGTGACAAAAATTGCATTTTAACTGCAGCCGTGTACTTACACTTCATGTAAAGTATGACTTCAGCTCATGCAATCTAATACAAAGAGAAATATGAAGGCAGTAAATTGGTTATAGAAGTAAGTGGGGTCACGATATACGATTTGAAGAATGGAGATTTTCATTTTCGCCAAACACAGTCCTGAAACTAAGAATGAGAACAAAAATACAGATTGTCCTGCTTTTAAGTTAAAAACATGTTCTTTGTCTGGATCTCTCAGCACATCATGTCTGATTTTTCTTTGTTTCCTTACTGTCTGAACTTTTGTTAACGCCACAAAAATGCCACTTGACAGAGACTTCAAATATTCCTCTTCAGACTCGATTTAGTGGCACGTACCTCCAGCTGTGGAGTGGCTAATTCAGGAGTTGACTATAATAACTGTCTTTGTTTATTCTTCTAAGTCTTTGTCTGTACATGACAAGTTTTGTTGGCCTTACAATCCAAAACTTGAAATGTGCCTCTGTAAGGAGACACGCTGTACTGTTAAAATTTTAATATTTGAATATTGGATGTCTCCTCTTATAAACAGCCATAGAATAAAGGAATATATCACCACTTAATAGCATTATTTTAGTTCATTTAAATTTGTTGAAAACTTGATTTTGATATTTACATTAATGATTTCTGCCCCATGTCTTATAACTATGTTTAATATGAAAAGGTAGAGCTGTCTGTTTTTTAGATTCAGATGACGCATGTTATCTTGTCTTGTATGTTTTAGTGCATTACTGACTGAACAGCTGACCCAAGCCCGATTAGTATGGACTGATCTTTAGATTATGACACATGGTTAACCTTTCAGGGCAATGCAGATGGGCAAAATTCCTAACAATGTTGATGAACATTAATTATTTAAAGGCTCACGCCTATTTCTCCCATTTTAAAGTTGAAAACCTTTGGATCATCTTCTGCCAAGGCACCATTGTCTATTACAATACGAATTCGGTTACCAAGTACATTAAGGGAGTTGAGGCATTTCATCAGGAATGTTGCCTATGAGCATTGCCTATTAAGTTGCAAGTTGTGTGGATACCCATAGAGAATGTTTGCATTTTGAGACAGAAACACAGCATATGCTCAGCAATTTATCTGAACCCAGGATTTTCTTTGCGTGACGTAGCACTGTTTGATTTTCTTACAGCATAAATCTAAATGTATACGAAATCATTATAGTGTCAAATGCACTTTCCCCAAACGCATTCAGCTCCACTCAGCATTTGGGAAAATAACATTGATGAGACACATTTCCAAGACTGGGTGTACTGAGCATATCTGTGTTTCTCTCTCCTCGTCTATTAATGACTGACTTTACAAATGCATACGCAAAGAGAGATCATCCTATATCATTAATAAATATCTGTAAGGAGCTTTAGACCTCTTGCGGTTGGTATGCATATGCAAGACAATTTTCTGATGTGCATTACTGTGTTCAATACTTGCATCTGTACTTTCTAACGGGCGCTGCTTGCTCCTTGCAGGGATTCAGTTTCGTCTCCCTACTTCCTGCAGTGTGGACCGCGCTCAGCCGCCTCCAGGTACCAGTCCGTCTCCATCTCTCCTCCTTTGCTCCATACTAGCACTTATCTTTGCAGACACACTTTTCAGTTGCAGCCATAAATCCATGGACATAGCAAAGGGGTCCTGCTCTTATCGCTAGCGAAAGAAAAGACAAAAAAAAAAGTGAATAAAACCAAGCCCTCGTTAAGGACTTTGGATACATCAATAATGGCAATGGTAATTCAGTTTTCTTTTTGCGTTGCCTCAGAAATATTAACTGAGAATGAAAACCTTTGCTGCAGCTTTAACTGCCATATTAATACACACGTAGCCAAGTGTTATGCTGAAAATTAGTGTGACTTCTTAAAATATCCACTCACTGTTGTAACGTTCAGTATACATCGATCAGACATAACATTATGACCACTGACAGGAGAAGTAAATACCATTCATCATCTTGTGACAGTACAACTTTTGGACCTGGCATTTGTGTGGATGTTAATTAGACATGCAGCACACACCTAGACCAGGGTTAGCAATGATACCCCTTGATGGCAGGAGCCATCCCCAGCAGGATGCATCCTGACACAGGCACACACACACAGAAATGGTTTATGGAACAACAACAACAACAAAAAACAGGTCAACAGCTCAAGGTGTTGACCTGTCCTCCAAATTCACTAAATCCTAAACTGATCAAGTATCTGTGAGATGATCCACTGAGGCCTCTCCCCTCAAAACAAAGGTCCCCACTAACATATTTCTGTTGCCAGGCACCACATGACACCCTGAAGGCCCATGTCCATTGTCTGATGACAGTATACAACTGTTTTGGAGGCACAAGGTTGACCTACACAATATTAGGAAGGTCATAATGTTTTGTCTGATCGGTGTAAGCTGAAACAAGGCGGCAGCAGGCAATTCTACTGTATGTTCATTTTGGAGAATGTAACTTGGTACTGGTAAATGCCAGATACCTTACCCTTCATGAGGCCAGGATTTAATGTAGCACTATTACATTTAGGTGCGTTCATTTTGACCAGTGTACCTAATGAACTGGCAAATCAGTCTATATTCATGTGTCCATGTAAGGTCTGTTGCTCTAAGTCTACGCTGATAAATTCTTCTGTGTGACTAAACAGAGTTAAGATACGCACCTTGTGCTCATGTCTTGCCTCAGTAAAGTTGGCCAAACATTCATAGTTCGTCCAGTTTAAAGAAGAAGAATATTTCGACTTGTGTTTACAAGATAACTAAACCTGACAGAGCGCACGCGCTACCTGTTGGCGGGCCATCGTTGTCTCGACGTTAACGTCAGACGTAAAGCCGTACCGACGTAACGTAAAAGCGATACTAAAAAAACCCCTAAATGCGTTATTTATTTTATTTATTTTAAATTCTAATGAAAATATAATACAAATATATTCCAAATAGTTTGATATTACGAGCATGGAAAATAGACCATACGTGTTATGTTTACAAATATGTACCATCGTCTCAAACACGTGTATTGGAGTTTTTTAGAATATTAAGATATTTTTTTTTGTTAATTTTATTTTTCCAAAAAAGGACAATTTATAAATGTCTAAAGTACACGTATGCCTAAATGTATTCTCCTGCAGGGTTGACCAATCACTGATCTGCAATTAGTCAGTTGTGTCTTACCTGTCAGTAAATGGATATATTAAAAAAAGTAGCCCCATAAAACAGAGAGAGCTCCAAAGTACTTGTTAGTCTTTTGTGCATGATTTGCAACTTAAATAATTAACTGGCCAATCGGTTAATTAGGAAACAAGTCTTACTGCCAGTCCCCCAACCACTCTGATGAGCCATCCTGCTCAATGTCGAGTCGCATGAAGCTTTATATCATTTAGAAACAGTGATGGAAAGTAACTAGATTATGCTCAGAACATGTCTCTGCTTGATATGTCAAAGCGTCTGTTTTAAAGGTACAAACTACCATGCTCCTCATTGTTTATGTGTAATACAATTTTGTACATTTAAGCTGAACATCAGCACATGTTTAGTGCATGAAATTCAGGTCTATTTGGTTTTGGCTGCACCTCCCTTGTGTGGTTCTATGTACTGTACTGCCCAGTGATGCAGTGCTTAGCCAAACAATCAAAATCAAACACAGCCACACACAAGTGACTAAACAAAGTCTTTCCTGGGCTGTATTTGCCAGCATTTCAACTAGAACTGCAGTATTTAGAGGAGATAGAAGGGTCCTCTGTAGCTGCCACTTCTGCTTCTTCTTGGTGCATAAGGGATCTAGCCATATGCTGAAGACTACTGTGATGGAGAGAGCAGGTGCTGTTCAAGCTGAGCAAAAATAGGAACCAGGCTTCCTACACAAAATGTTTCAAGACTTGTGACTGCATTGCAGAATTGATGTTCTTGAGGCTTCTCTGTAAATCCCCATTCCTTTTTTTTTTTTTTTTCATGCTCCTTCACAGAGCTTTAGGTTGTTTCTTCCTGACTGTTAATGAGTCCCACCGTTATCAGGACAGTTACTGTTCTGCCTGTACATAGTAAACAGTAAAAGTGAATTGCGATGAGTAAAACTCCACAGTGCTTGTTATATCTCAAACAAATGCTGAGACTAAGACTCCAGGTATTCCTCACGCCGTCTTGAACGCCCGTGTAAGAGAAGATGAGACATCTGCAGAGGTGTTTTACATTCAGCACAGCTCCACCTTTGTCACATAGCACACAGTGACTCGCCACTTTTGTCAGAGATTAGTTCCAGCACATCTCCTGCAGATCGCTGACTTCACCACATCACAAATCACACCGCCAATAAGAATGAGTAGGACTCTCTATAGTAGGACACATCAGAAGAAGTATTTAGACCCTAAACTAATTCAACTGCGTACCTAATTTCAAGTCCTGTTTCCAAAATGTTGCTTAAGTAAAAGTACACAAGCATCAATAATAAATGTAATTAATATGCAGAAAAGCAGAATATCAGCATTTTAAGGTGCAGCAGGTGGAGCTGATTCAGTTTCTGGGTAAATAAGAAATTATTTTTTTGGCAAACTAACTTTTAAATAATGTTGTTGAATGGATATAGTTGTGTAAAAACGACAACATTTAGCTCTGAACTGTAGTAACATAGAAATATAAAGAAGCAGGAACTTGAACTGTGCATAAAATTACATTCAACCATTATGAAATGCTTCACTCAATTCAAATAAACATGAATGCGGAACTTTTAAAAAATCAGTTTGAGTCTAAACAGCAGGTGTTATCTGTAAACTCTTGAAAACAGTTTACAGTTAAAATGCAGAAAATGATGCATGAAAAACATTTTCAACTGATCAACCTTTGACCAAGAGAGATAGACCGACAGGAACAGAATTCAGTACCAGATGTGCAGTTTGCAGGAGGACATCTGGTGTCAAGTCAGTGTTACTGCAATACTCACATTATGTGGAGATGTACAGGTCCAGGTGCAGTCACATTCCCCATCGTTTCCTGTGACACTAGAATCAGGTCAGTTTAGCAGTTTTTGAAACAATTAAATCTCCTGACTCCCTGCCACTGTCACTAACAAGACCACACCTTGGTATATACAAAGAAATTTAATTTGCACAGGTTAAGGTGAGGGAAATGAAGGAGATGGGATGAAGGGGTCGAGAGGATGGGATGGAGGAGGATGTATTAGGATGAGGACTAATACATTTAGTTCAGTTTAGCGAACATCTCCAGCGTTTAGTCTGTCCAAAATATACCAGAAACTACTTTCATCATTTTAAATTGGACTGCCAAGGGGAACAAGCACGCTTTACTTTATTGAAAATACTGGAATGAATATACAGTAATGTATATGTATTATACATCGTGTGATGATTAATATGTCTGTAATGCAATTGTTTCCAAAGAATACTCATTTAATTTCTTAATTTAAAAAGCTAATATACAACTTAATACTAACATAGTGCTATGTGAACAGGACTGTGATCAGATTTTTTTTTATTAAAAAGATCATAAAAAAATCCACTTTGGAAAAAATGTTTTATGGTTGATTTAGTATATAATACATGTACTGCATATAAGTAATTATAACAGGAAAAAATACAGATAGAAATAGAAATTCTGGCATTTTTCTAATTCTGTTTTATGCGGGTACCAAGCAGTCTTGAACATTTTCAGTTTATAGAATTAGTGAAACACGCCAATGTGTAAAAATAGAAGTTGTTGAGTTGCCTACTGCCTGAGTCACTGATATTTTGGTAGCCACCTGCTGCTCCTTGCTTCCAGCCTCTTAAAGTTGGAGGGAAGTCAAGTCTGTGGCTGGATTTAGTTTCGCAGACCCGTGTTTTTTGTCGCTTCTAACTGCACATAACTACCTGTAAGTGAAGCTGACCTGTGTGCGCGTGTTTGTCTGATGTGTTTGGAGCTGCGTCTGCACTTGTTAATGCCTGTAAACAGTAGGTGTTTGAGTAGGCAAGGCGCACCAGTCTCGCTGTAGGTAATGTATTCAGCACGCTGAATATTTTATAACATAGGTTTGTAAAAATGAATGGATGTGTGAATGAATGGGAGACTTCACAAGTAGATTGATCAAAGCACTGCAGGGGCGAATGACTGATTTCTCAAAAGGCCCACTATGGATCAGTCTTGAGGCAGCTAACAAAAAAAAAAAAACTGAGCTGTAACTCAGAGCCTCATTGTTCTCTGTGATTCATTTAAAGTTACCTTCTTTTCTTAAGCTGGTTTGAAATGGTTTCTAAGGTGAACACAGGGAAATAAAGTCACAAATCAAGATAATAGATATTCACCTTGTGTGTGTGATTAGTCATTGTGTTCAAACCACAAAGGGACATTTTCTTCTGGATCGAAAGCTTCATAGCTAGGCTTAGTAGATAAATTATAGCATTGTTAAATTAATGGAGCAAGTTCATTTCTGTGTCATGAATTTGAAATATGTCCATTTCATAATAAATCCGCCCAGGCTTAAATGGATTCTCCTGAGAAATTTAAATTGCATTTAAACTAAATGCAGTTTAGCTGGTAATGATGCCATTCCCTCATCCTCAAAAATAAGCATCCTATTAGTCAAAATAATGTTTTTAAACAGATCCACAGCATCTGCATCTTGGTATTGGAGCAATGGAATAATTTAGATAGTTTGGGTGCACTGCACAGAAAAAGAGAATTAGAAAAGCAAACAAGATACACTGTCCATATTCCACCTACACATACAGATGCATCTTGATTTGTGCCCCTGGTAGCATACATGCCCTACTCTAAATAAAACTAGTAAAATATATTTTTCAATGCAGTATTTACCCATGGATCACTGTTAAAGTAACCATTATCTAATAAAAATAATAATTTCTGCAAAAGTTGTATGTTCAGCAGCTATTGTACCTGTTACGTCAGTGTTTTATTATGCCTTTGCAAAGCAAGTGAAGTTGGTAGCCTTCCAACTCTGCTGCTGTGAGGTCCATCTGGATGGATTACCATCAAGTTCTCATTTGCACTTGAAAGAGCAAATCTTTCCCATAATTCTTCATTGCACTTACCCAACAAACATGGCTATATTACAAAAGCCGCTGTTGCATTCCACTTACTGACACGCGAAAGGGCCCTGATGCCACATCTCTCATCACACTATGAGGCTCTGCTACCACACGCTGTGTGATGTTGGTGTACTGCAGCACTGGCCCTTTTCAGCTTTGGCCACATTTGTCATCTTTTGATTTTTTTTAATTTATTTATTATTTTATCCTCTACCCTTGTCTTGCCTTGTCCTCGTCCTCTCATCCTGCTTGTGCTATCCAGTGGTATCATATCCTCCCAGTTACAAGAAGACTCCACCTCCTGTGCCCCCGCGCGCCACCACCAAGCCTCTTATCTCTGTGACAGCCCAGAGCAGTACAGAGTCCACCCAAGATGCCTATCAGGAGGGCAGGCATCCACGTGGGGGTCTGTGGACCACGGATAGCCTCGGCCGTCCCATCTACAGCTCCACGGACAGCCTGGATAGCACCAAGGCGGTCACCATGGCCATGGAGTCGGCAGCAGGAAAGAGGCACACATCTTTAGGCAGCCACACCTCCGTCCAGACGTGCGACAAAGCAGTGCTGGTGTCCAAGGCCGAGGAGTACCTCAAAACCCCACGCTCCTCTATTGGGATACAGGTAACAACTCCAGTGATATTATATTTTTGTTAACTGATCTGTCACTTTGGCATTTCTTGCAATAAATAAATGAATGAACAAACAAGTCCTGCCCTCAAGTCAATTAAATGGCGTCATGTCTCCAGGCACACAGCCCTTAAAATGTTAACCGACAATCAGACTACAAGTGTACAACCAAGTTTATCGGATCATTTTTTATGATGTTACAAATTGGCCTTGTTGACCTTTACATGTTCGTTAAGCTTTCCAACTACAGCGGGCTTATTCAGAGCAGTAATCTAATAATATCTCCTCCTATTCAATTGTGTGCTTTGCTCCTTGGACGCATAAACTTTTCCTTTACCTGAGAAAGCAGCTTCACCGCAATAAAAAGTAAATAAAAAGACGGGAAAAACTCGTGTTCTCACTGTCTGACTAACTTAGGCATCCCTGCATCTGCTGAAGGCCAGTGTCCACTGTTGTTAACTGCGTGCATGGAGTTTGCCCATGTGAAACGCTTTGTTCTTCTCTGTCGGCCATTCTGCACATTTGTCCGTGGAAATCAGTGCGGCTGTTGACGCTGCCCTGCCCTGAACGAGGAATTCAATCACCCGATTCTCAGTGCTATATGTGTTTGAAGATTCTCGGTCAGCCAGGTCATGGTATATCTGAAACAAAGCTGCAATAAGAGACAGCTGGACTTGTGAGAGAGTTTGTGAAGAGGTTTCACCACTCATGTCGAGGTTGGGCAGTGCCTCAGACTAGCCCTTCGTTTTAGCTTTGCATCAAATATTCTCATTTTAACTGCAGCTTCACCAGTGCCAAACTCCTGGATTCACTATAAAAAGAGTTACTATAACTAGAAACCACGATAATGTGTATTGTTATATAAGACTCGTCCCAGAGGTGTCTGTGTTGTAATTTTAAAGCACTTAAATAGGTGTTTTTATTGTTATTGATTAGTAAAGAATCTGCACATCCATCAGTCATACTGACTGACTCCCTCTAAGGACACAGACGGGACACAGAGAAGAAGAATGACCTTCATCCCCAGAGCAGTCTAGCTGTTAAATGCACAATGAAGACTGGCACACCTGTAGGCATGGATGCAGCTTTGCAAACATAAACATGTTTAACATTTTCCGATTTTTTAAACTAAAGAATTAAAACGATTTTTTTTTTAATGCACGCTATGCTGAAGCACCTCATAAATTTTGTGGGATTGTCGTACGCCGATGACTTTGTGTGTCTGTCGATTGTGATTGTGTATTCTCAGCTACTTTTAAATTGCCCCTTGGGGACAAATAAAGTTAACTGCACTGAACTGAAATGAAAGACAAATGAGGAAACTGGAATTAGCTCAAATATCTATTTCAGTGTGTCTGTTCATATCAGTAATCAGCTGTTTGTATTTACCAGGTGGAAACTGTGACAGACTCTGAGACTGAAACTAAAGGCCTTCCTCAGTTCCATTCTATAGGAATCCAGGTGGAGGATCACAAACGGTATGTGGACCGGTATGTGAAGCAAAGCGTCTTGGCACATCTTGGTGTTCTTTTTTTTTACTGTTCTTGCGTTCCCCTGTCATCCTTGTCAGGCACGGGAGGTTCAAGCGCTCCAACAGTGTGACGACTGCAGTGCAAGCGGACATGGAGTTGGAGGGCTTTCCCTCCATGGAGGACAAAGGCCTCCAGTTCGGAGGTGCCTTTGGCCGCCATTCTGAGCCCAGCACGCCGACGCAGTATGGCGCCATCCGCACGGTGCGGACACAGGGTCTGTTCAGTTACAGGGAGGACTACCGGCCTTCCAGCGGGCCCTCCAGTCCGCAGCCTGAATCCTGGCTGGTCGAACCCAGTCTGGAGAGCACCGACACAGGCCGAGTGTCCCCCCTCCGCAGGGATGGCAGCTGGTTCATGCAGCTCCTTCACAACGAAACCAAGCGGCTGGAGGGATGGTGCAAAGAGATGGAGAGGGAGGCAGAGGAGCACGATTTGTCAGAGGAGAGTGAGTGTGTTTCTATCTGCAATACACCAGTACAGCAGAAGTGAACACTGTCGTTGTTAGCTGTCACACTGAGACATATGATTAAATCATGATGCCGTTTTTGTGAGCAGGCTGGATTCTTGTGAATGAATTGCTCAACATGTTGACTTTTGCCAAGCTGTCAGGATCAAACTGGTCCTTGTCTTGTCTCTCTTTGTTTGTTTGTGTCCACCAGTCCTAGGAAAAATCCGGAGTGCTGTTGGAAGTGCTCAGCTGCTAATGTCTCAAAAGTTTCAGCAGTTTTATTGGCTATGCCAGCAGAATCTGGTGAGTAACGCTTATGTTTTGAGTATGTAACATTTAAAATAATAATTAGAATAAAAAAAAATGAACAGGGGTTGATTGTTGCAGAGTTTTGAGAAGGTGCTCGGCCTGACGTTGCACTTCCAGAAATAGACCACAGCGATCGATAGTGGAGCAGTCGCTCTGCTGCTATTGACCCCACGGTAAACGAAAGGGGAATTCCAATAGGAAGCAACACCTGCGTTGAGCCTATCCATTAATGCACAGTGGCAGCAGTCTGAATGGGAACCCAGGGTTTGAATAATGGACTGCCACACTGTCTCTCTGTTTAGCCATCATGTCACGTCTACTGGAAACGCGTACCTATTCTCATGCTAACTATCCACAGAGTCAGCATGTATTAGAAGACGGGAGAAGGGATGCTTCTGCAGATACAACGGAGAGAGAGGCAGCGAAAGAGATAGGCAGAAACTTAATCACACCTTTCTGAAGCTAATTAAAACAAAAATTTAAATGAAATGCATAAGCTTGCGGAGGCGTCTGCCGCTCTCTCGCTGCCTTGTGTTTTTTGATATGTTTGTGTGCTTTAACTCGCCGCGTTGCTCTCTTCTGGACCGCTCTCTCCCCCTCTCTCCTTACAGATAATAGGATGATGAATTAAGTCTAACATTGGTAGTGACAAGCCTTAGATTGCCCTGAGCCTTCAGACGTGTCTGAATGAGAGAACGGCTCTGTTTCCCTGCTGGATGGAGGAAGAACTGCAGCTTGTGTCTATAAAAAGCTCTGGACGTGCTGTTGAAGTTTGGCTTGACAGTCCATTTCTTGGACTGAGTTTCACTCATTCTGCTGTTGGAGACAATGAGCACATGGCTCTGTGTGGCTCACTGATTGTATGCGTTGTGATTTGCAATTCAAACAAGATCATCCAACTGGGTAGATAGCCTGGAAGCCAGACCTACTTTTCCATGCACAGTTGTATTCTACACCAATCATCCACAACATTATGACCACTGTGAGGGGAAGTAAATAACATAACATAACATAACACCTTCTGCTGGGGAACTGGCAGACATGCACCACCCACCTAAACCAGACACTCCCAGCAGGATGCAGCCTGACGCAAACACACACAAAAAATGAGGAACAATAAAAATAAAAAAAAAAAAAAAAAAAATCATGAAGAACAGAACAAGGTGTTGACCTGGCCTCCAAATTCACTAGATCCCAAACTGATCAAGTATCTTTGGGACGATACACAGAGGCCCCTCCCCTCAACCCATAGGACCCAGAGGACCCCCACTAACAACATTATGTTGACAGACTCCACAGGACACCCTCAGAAGGCTCATGTCCATCTTTCACAGATCATTATACTTTAGAGAATTACAAAAATATAAAGATTTAAGAGGAAATTTGAGGTCAGTTGAGTGGAATGAATGATGCTTAGCCTATCGCAAGGTAATGGTCACCCACAGGTGACTGGTATGTCTCTTTTCTTCTGCCATGTTTCATAACAATTTATCCTCATTGTTGCTTCAGCACACAATATACCAACTCGACTGTAAGAAACGCAGCTATGAAAGGCAGCTGAAGATGCCCCTCGAAACTGTCACTCGAAGTTGAGCCAACGTAGGTGCTCTACTGCCGCCCAGTGGTCACATCAGTGAGGTTCAAGTGTTGTTCTGAACCCTAACAAGTCCTGAAAGTAATTGTGGGACGAAACAAAACAAAAAACACTAAAACATGGTCCACCGCTTTGTCTCGCCAGGACCCCAGTGCCATGCCCAGACCCACATCTCAGGACTTGGCTGGATTCTGGGACCTTTTGCAGCTTTCCATCGATGACGTCACTGCCAAGTTTGATGAGCTGCAGCAGATCAAGAGCAACCAGTGGCAGCTGGTGGAGAGCCCAGAGAAGAAGGTAAAGCTGTTTGCACTGGGTTACACACACATACACACGCACACACACCCACACACACACACGCTTTTAATAATTAGTCTTAATGGGCGCCAGATGAACTTGCTGAGCGATGGAGGAATTACACTAACAGCTTTCGTTTTTAGGCTTGGGACCAGCAGGAGGTTACAAAGTATGAACGGGGCAGCAACATCAGTTTGATTTAGAAAACTAGCAGCATCATCTCAAAAGCTTAATTTCCCTTTAAAGTCACCAGCTCCATCTACAGAATGATTTTTGACTCATCGTCAAATTCACGTTATTCATGTGGCTGTGGTCGGTAAATTAGGTGGTAGAAGTTTAACCAGTGTCTCGTGATTTCATTTAGTTTAATACCACAGGTTACACTAAAAGAAAATTACTGGAATTCAAATAAAGACAGCTCACTGTAGCTGCTCCTTCTTATTCTACTTTTCCATTGTTCAGTATGCAACATTGTATGTGCTAATTCATAATGAAAATCAGACCGCGCATTAGCAGCAATCTCTGAACCCATCATCACTGTCCATAAGGACAATTTATTATTCTGCATTAATATCCTGATATCTGAAAATAATCAACAGGCCATAAGCTCTGTCACCACTGTGTCACCTCATTTAGTGACAAATTATTTAAATTCTTCCTGACTGCCACCTTATAAGTATCTTACTTTGGACAAGGAAATGCAGTAGTAGTGGTTTTACTTGACATTGCTTGAGTTACCAGGATTTTTAAAATTTGATTTCAAAGTATGTCAGAGCCCAGTGCTGCAGGGAAAATGGTAATTATCAAAAAATAAAAAGATATAAAACATTAATGCCCTTAAATGTCCCAGAAACAACACTTTTACCACAGATTAAATGAAACCACGTACATAGGACTGGTAATTGTAACTGAGGGAGCTGTTTTTTAAGAACGTTTGGATGGAAATGCTTTTTTTTAGAAATACAAGAACCTTCAGGGCACTTGGATAATTATCTTGATGCCACAGTTAAAGTTGAATGGAGTTATTTGCTTCCAGCAGTTAATAGACACAATCTCCATGAAGCTGCTGGGACACAGATGCTCTGTAGTGACTCTGTCCTTAAATGCGGAAACGCTTTGCAATTAGAAGGTAGGCTATCAGTCTCGGTCACACAAAATGTATTTCACTACTTTCACCAGTAAATGTTGAAGCTGATGTTTTGGCAGTATAATCAATCCTTCTAAATTCCACTTAGCAAGTTCGTTGTTGTTTGGGTGGCCCAGCAAGCTGTGGCTAATCAGTTCGAGTCTGTCCCATAGACTGTATAAAGTGAAGCCAAAGCAAGTAGAGCTCCCCCTAGTGTCTGGCTGCAGGATAGGTCATAAGCTCCGCCCCCTCCATGTTAGTTGATGGGACTTAAGGGCAAATTACGCTTCTCCGATGGTGTACGGCGTGATGACGCAGACGGATTGACGCAGAGGCGAATCCTTTCGAAGTTCTCCGTCGGCTGGGGAACGTTGCAAAGCAATTCATCGGCAGAACAATAGGGGGTGTCTTCCACAGACAGCCCCACATTAAGGGAAATCTCCCTCCACGAATTGCGTGCCATTTGGCCATCTTTGTAATTTTTTAAAGTAGAGTTGTACAAGTGTTCGTACTTCCTCACTTCCTCTGCAACATGTTCCTCAATGTTGTCCATTTCGTCGTTTATTCTTCAATGAAAATGCCGGTGTTGTTGTTGTGTTGAGGGAATACTACCGGCAACATGAAATTCCGGAAATTAGGTAAAATTCCGGCGGACCAATCAGAGTGATGCGGTCTCCGTCGGCACTCCGTCGAAACGACGGATAGTTAAAAAATTGGGGAGGTGCACGCAAGCACGCCGCAAGCACAACGCAAGGACGCAGCGGGCTCTGCGTCATTGCGTTTCGACGCATGCGGACGACTATAAACCAAGCTTTAGGCCAAATTAAAACACTAAAATACACGTCAAATATATTTTTTCAAGGATAGTTTCTGTCTGTAGTTAATATGTTTATGCATGTTTATGCAAGTGTAATTTCTTTGGATACTTTTAGTTTTAGTTAGTTATTTGATGCTATAAAGAGGATGTGAGGAAATGGTGACTAGTAGTTGCCATGCCAACTGCTCTGTAAAGCAGTCCCAGGGAGCGAGAAAAAAATAAATATCGTGTATAATCCAAAATTTTATTGTAACTTGTGGAGGTAGAGCAGAATAAAAGTACTAATTAAACAAAAACACGAGCGAGCCTAGCGAAAGCTGGGCAGGTCATCGATATCACGGCTCCACGTGGCTCCACTCTCGGACGTACTGCGCATACTCGGGCTCCAAAGTTGCAAGATGGCGCCGCCCGTATCCCCAGGAAAATAGCATACAAATAGCATTTATACAGTCTGGTCTGGCTGTGTTCACAAGTCCACATAAAAACTTACCTTATATACAAATCTGATTGGACATTTATTATTCTCTGATTAGTCTCCTTCTAAACATGGCAGTGTTTTTTTGGTGGTTAACACTAATAGATTTTTGTCTTCATAACTCAATATCCTATGATGTTACTCTGCATCTTTCTATAACGGAAAAATAGACAGCAACAAAGTTTAATAAACACTTGAAATTTTAATCAGAGTGTCAGTAAACTGTGTGGGATTGTTTTCTTCTTATAACTCAGTTCGGCACATATCCACAGGACTAATCGTTGTAATACATTTTTTTTTTTCTTTGATGTTTTGCTTCCATTAGGAGAGGAAATGGCCACCACCTCTGCCAAAGAGGCCAGCCAGGGGGCGTGGCGGTGTGACGCGAGAGCGCTCTCTGGACCTTCAGGACCGCCAGCGACAGGAAGCCCGCAGACGCCTCATGGCTGCCAAGCGAGCAGCTTCTTTCAGACAGAACTCAGCCACAGAGAGGGCAGACAGCATCGAGATATACATCCCTGAAGCCCAGACACGGCTTTGAGGTCCACGGATTCACCCTAAGCTCCTCCTGTTCACCGCCTCCACCCAACACCAGCTCGTGGCGCCACATCTGGCCTCCGTGCGCTGTCTGCAGCTGTCACTGCTTGTCTTCTTTTTTTTTTTTTTTTTTTGTTTTACCTGTTGCCATTCTCTGGGTTGTCCCTGGTGAAGCTACACCACGCAAAGATTTTAGTCAAGATTTTTACTAGGTTACATGGGAATAGTGAAGAATACTACAATGTTCGATTTGTGTTAGCCAAGTCCGGATTAAACTTTCCCCAAAATCGTTTTAGAAACTGGACACCAGATAACTTCCTCTTATTCCGAGAAGAATTCCCACATTATTTTTACTTGGCGGAGGCTGTATATAAAAAAGGTGTTAGTCCATGGGTTTGAAAAATGAAGCCAATGCTTAAAGTGCAATACAAGTGATGGCTGCTAAGTGCTATCTCGAAAAACATTTTTGGGTTTGTTTGGGGGTTGCCTGAGTTGACTGATGCCTCTTGACAAGTTTTCATCCCCTTCTCAGTAAAGTCCACCCCTCGCTCCTCCTTCTTCTGCAAATGCGGTGGTTTATGGCTACAAAAAATCCAAGATGGCGGCAGACAGACGCAGACAGACTCAAGGCTTCCAAATTGTGGCCTGCAAACTGGTGGATCATTGTGGCTATGTAGATCGTTTATATAAAAAGTCTATGAAAACTATTTATATTTAAGAAAATAAATATTTCTACCACTTGGAGCTGCTTACGTTTAACTTTGCCTGGTGTAGCTTCAATAACGGGATTATTGTGCCACTGGTTCTGCACCATGAGAATGAGCCACTACTGAGCCCTAATTGTAACTACATCTAAGTCATTTATTTTCATAGCCATCACCTATCCTTCTCTTAGTCTTCTCCATCGTTGCCCGTGCCCCAGTGTGTATGAGGATAACTATGTACTTGCCACATTCAAAGGGAAACACACAGTGCAACTTTTCTCTCAACAGCAACAGTGGTCTTGGGCTAAAGCGCAGTGTGGAAGCAGAAGCTGCTGCTTCTCAGGGTGGTGGATTTTAGCTGGATGGATGGGCCTCTGAAAATATAAATAAATTATTGTTTAACTGCTGAAAATGATACAAATTGAATGTTTTTTTCCATTTTTTTTTGTTTAAGGCCTGCTGTAATGGTTGATAATCATCCACCAAGTTTACCAGCAGTAATTAAAAAAAGTTTGACATGGTCTGGGATACTGCTTTATCATCCCTCCATCTTTACCCAGGCGTGCTGCAGCTAATGACCAGTGTTGCTGAATGAGATTTGGAAAAAAAACAAAAACACTCATTTCTAACATTACTTGTCTATCCTGTATTACTACTAGACATTTTTAAATATGTATTTTGCTGCTGGATGCATTTCCATTGCAGAACAAATATGAATTATTAACAACAACAAGAGAGACGGTTTTGCGCAGCTGGGAAGAGGTGACCGTATCGAACAATTTTGCACCTTATAATATCCATGTTTGTATTTCCAAGGGAAATGTAGTTTATGAAGCTCATGTGATATTGTTGCAGTTGAATTGCAAGGACAGAAATGGGAAATTTACTACAGAATTTCATATTACTCTATAGGTCATAGAAATTGCACCTTGTGTCGTTTTTCCATATCCTTCGGAAGGCACTGACGCCTCTCGTAAGTAAAAGATATTGTTATTCTAACACTTTTAATTCTTCTTACCGTATCTATCACATGACCAACATCACAATCTATGGTGTACATTTAGTATTTATAGTTAAAACAGTTGTCGGTTTGATGATTTGACAGTGCAGCTGTCCCGGCGATTAAGGGGTGTTCCTTAGCTAAAAAACCATCTCTCATACATGTGACCTTTTTACCAGGTGGCGCATAATGAAAACACTTCTGTTCTCGTTTCGATCTGCTCACGTAGTCTAGGAAAGACAGGTGCAAATGACACTTTAACAATATTCAGTTACTATAGTAAATGGTGCTGCTTTTTACTCTAAAACTGTTGTCCTTTACCCAGTCCTTTGTGCACGCACACACACACTCAAGGACTTTTTAAACAGAGATTTATTAACATGGTGCCCACCGTCTCTCCGATGACTTGCGGTCGGTTGTGACTTTAGAAGCGATCATCTTTGCAATGCCCTCAGCAACGTAAATGAGGAGACGGTTTTATGGTTTAACTTCCTTTCTAAAATGCAAAGAGGCCTGGGAGGTTTGTTAATCAGACGGGAGAGTTTAACAGGCTTTGACATTCCATCTTAAAAGAAAAAGTCTACTATGTCCACCTTCAGCCAAGGGCATAAAGCTACAGCTGGCTGAAAATACGCCACAGTACTTATCCATATTGTATATACCCTGACACCTGCGATGCATTCCCATTCATCTTCATTTGCAAATATAACCCCAGCTAATTAATACAAATGTTAATACGGCCACAAGAATTACTTTTCAGTGCAGTGTTTTAGTGTTTCCCAGTTCACTGTAACAAGAACGTCACTCAGTAGGGGAGAGAGCAGTCTGTTTTGATGGGATTTATTCTGCTCGCACTGAGGCTTGTATTGTCAGGCGAATTCGCTAGAGCTTTTTACTTTTCGATGGATGTGCATCAGTGCTGAATCTGAGACTCTTACCTTACCGGATGGCCTTAACCAAAACACTCATGAATGTAGAGCCCCCTTCGATGCAAAAAAATAAATAAAAATAAATATCCCGGGAGATGAGCAGTTGCTGAAATTGACCACACTTTTCATTTTTTATTTCATTTTTGTGCTTAAACCTATTCAGTTTTCTATTTATTATTGATTGCTTTAAAGAGAATCAATAGAAGAGAGATCTTACTGTTATTTCAAGTTTGCTATAATACAGATTTGCATAGGATGTACAGTCATGAGAGAAATTACAAAGCAAGCATGTGTCAGTATGTAAAAACGAACCTCCTAATAGAATCCTTGTTATTTGAGGAAATAATTCAATGAATTAAGTAAAATAAAATAATAAAAAAAAGGCAATGCTGGCCATATAGATAAATATGTAGATATGAGTACGGGTTATCGAAGGTCCTCATGCAGTAAATAAACAGTGAAACATATCTACCTATATTTAAATATATATATATATATATAAACCTCCTATGGAGTTTAGACTTAACACTATATAACATAAATGCACATCCCAATGGTGGTGTCCCATCCAGAGACGAAGCATCCAGTAAAGTGCAACCGATTTGATTTAATAACCCTCTTTAGAACAGGACAAGCGTTGTCACTTTGAGTTTAGCTTATTTTGTGGCAGTTACGCCGGCTAAATATGTTGTCTTTTGATGTATCTATTACTGTTAATCTAAAATCTGTAGTGAGGAGCACGCAAATGAATCATGACAACTTCTTCTGTTAAGTTCATTTTCAAGGCTGTAAGATGTTACCTATTGTTGTGTTTCTCAAGTAGTAACGTTTTATTTTCTTTCAACATTTCTGTATTTTTGTGTGTGGGATTTAGTGACATCTAGTGTCAGGATTACAGAATGCAGCTAAGAAGAGTGTAGAAAAAAACCTTCTACTGCCCTCTCCACAGTCTGCATGTTTTGTCTGATGCGGGCTACCGTATAAACATCGCGGAGCTACATGGTGGACTCTAGAAGGAGATCCACTCCCTGGGTTTGAAAGGCTCATTCTGAGTCCTACACATTGGACCATTAACAGCTACACAGTCCCAAAATCTAATGTTGATCAGATGTTTTCCAGATTTTGATCGTCCCTCTTCACTATTGTCGCAGATAGTTTTGTTTTCTTTGCTGGGCCTTCTCCATGCTCTCCTTGTAACTCTGTTAGTATCAGAAGCACCTTCACTCATCTTTTGGCCAGAGGGAAAACAGCTTTGAAATATTGAAGTCCTCGTTTATTTCAGTGGTTCCTCCTCTTGAGTTTTGCCCTCAGAGAAACGGCTTCTCTGAATTCTAACAACATTTGATGGGCTACTTTAACAATCCAGCTGCTCTTCCACCTGACTGAAAGTCATGCAAATCAAGTCTACTTCCCACAGACTGCATACTGTGATTCCATCATGTATGGTACTCAATGATTTGGTAGTTACGATCGTTACTATTTCTATTTAAGAAAAAATACCTATTTAAAAAAAAAAGAAAAAGAGCTTTTCGTGTTCTCTGTTGCTAGGGATTTGCTTGTAGGTTGTTTAAAATTAAATCAATTAAAATGTGCTAACAGTAGTAAAAACTACAAAATGACTCTGGTAATAAATAATAAAAGATTGGTTTGGCACTTAAGGGGGAATTACCGTTTTTTACAACCTGGACCTTATTTCTGGCATAAAATACTTCCTCACCCATATAACACTGGTGTCATTTGGAGTTGTTCAGAAAATATTTAGATCCAGCGGAGCCCTGCCTATATCCATATAGTGGGAGTAACTGGGGAACCGAAAAGCATTCTCTAAATAACACATTATCTGCCGCGAAACTCATTCATTTCACCAATAATATGTTATGATACACTAGTGATATTCCAAGTTGAGTCCTGAGTTACCTGTTATCATCATCTAGGGTCTGAAGATTGACCTACTAACCTCTGACCTGGATGATGTCATCTCTGAGCCGTGACTGTCGGCTTGTTTACCTGCAATTTGCTCCTGCTAGTGTTTTGCAACATGGCTGAATATTTTTCGGATTCTGAGGTTGTGGATGACGACTTTGTTTATGATAAACATCCTTACCGTTTTGAGACGGAGTATAAGAACGAGGAGCATCTTAAAAGGAGGATGTGCAGGTAGAGAGAGGAACAGCTGGCCAAAGAACAACAAACCGCTGCAAGTCTGTGTCGGTGCCCCAGTCACTTCCACTTTATAGACATAACTGGATCGAAATATCGTCCAGATGACACCACCAAAATGACACCAAAGTTATATGAGTGAGTAAACAATCGTATTTTATGCCAGAAATAAGGTCCAGGCTGTAAAAAAACGTAGTTCCCCTTTAAGACCCCACAAAAGAATGATCAGGAACCAGAATCACAAACTCATCGTCACAAAGATGTCCTCAAAGGGGTACTGGGCTGGCAGTGCTGCACACTCGTACACTAGTATAGTGTATAATTCGGGGCTTTTCTATATTCATGGTGCATGTCTTTTTTTGTCTCCCATTTTTTCCCCCAAAATGCTATGAGGGGCTAAGGTGTTTGGCAACTATGTACATGACAAATCCTCAGGTGCCTTACAGTTTGATTCTCATAGGACTGAGTGAATGTTTTGGGTTACGTGAAAGGATTACAACACCTCTCAGAGTGCACGTTTGTCCGTGATATCTTTACAAAGGGCTGGAACTGCTGGGTCAGACTGCAGAGTTTAAGAAAAAAATGTATGTATATATTTATCTATATCTATATAGATATAGATAAATATATGACTCGTACATGCGTCCTACTGTAATAAATGTCAGCACAATACAGTCTATAGGATACCAGAGGAGGATTTGTGAACATTTGGGTTCCTCTTTTGTTTTAATACTTGCTCCAGATTGTGATTTCTGCTATGATTCACCGTGGCACTGAATTCGGTTTATGTGAGCTGATGAAGCTTCATCTGAAAATGTGAAATGTGAAGAATCAGCGCATGTGTCCGCTTGGATGCGACACTTAGAGCGCATGCACATCCATGTCAGCCAATTTAAAAAGGTCTTTATTTTTTTCTTCCCCTCCTAGCTGTCATATTTTAAATCTTACGATGTTTTCTGCAGAATCTGGAGACTGACAAAACTTGACCAGCCAAAAAGTGCAATAGTGTTTTCATACAATGACAGGCACCTACAGCTATTTACCTCACGGTTAAGTGTTTCAGCAAACATGGTATACATAGGAGCGGATCTCCACAGGAACACTTTTGTCATGCCTGTGTACTATGCAGCAGTACGTCTGCAGGGCGGCAGAGCTTGCAGGCCCCGGCGCAGATTAGCATTCATTCGCAGAGCACTGAAAGCGCCATGTTCATTGAGCTATACACGCCACAGGAGCAAAAACGTGTGCTGTCGTCACAGTCCAAATCTGACACAGTCCATGGGTAGGATTTACTTTGTGCTGTTTAGTTTTCCCTGTTTAGTTTGCAGCAGTTTGCAGCACCATGTTTTAGACTAACATCGTTTAAACCTCAGAGAAGTCTGCATAGGTGCTGAATCAACCAACTTCTCTCCAAAATGTTGCTTTATTTGCCCCCCCTCCCCCCCCGTCTATCCTGACAATCAGCACACACCAAAAGCTTCACATGTACACTTTTACTACAACAGCAGTTTCACTGCATATCCTCAAAACAGCGCTCCCTGAGTTTCCCTTTCTACTCATCTTGAGGATCTTTGAAGTCATTTTGACTCTGTTAAGGTTTCACTGAAAGTTTTTGTCCTGTTTCTGATACAGTTGCACTGCAAAGATGTCTTTCTATCGCTCGCTCTCTCTTCTCATAAATCACGTCGCTTTTGGGGTCATTGTTTCGCTGTTGAACCAAATAGCAGTAAATATGGAACACGCTCGATGTCATGCTTAACGTAAACTCTGGGTTGTGTGACAACTGATGTGCTCTTCAAGCAATAAGCCTAATTTTAGTATTAAGGACGTTTCATTTTGCTGTTAAGGTTTCAGCTCACATCTAAGGGACGTTAGGGTGGTTGTTCAGCTCAAATAGTTTGACTTCTGGAGGAAATACGCATTGTCTCTTTATTGCAGTGAGTTAGTTGTCCATAAGCATGAAGCTACAACCAGCACCTGGTTATCTTAGTTTAGCATGATCTTGAAAACAAGGTGCTGTTAAAATTCTGGAAATAGGGTGCTGATTGCATTGCAAATTAGAAAAAAATCTGTGCAAAAAACTTGTGGTGACAACAGCGTCACTAGCTAGTTTCACTTTTACGTTAAGTATGATGCTACAACCAGGAGAGGATTATCTTAGCTTAAATTTATTGTTGGAAACAAGGTGATGGTTTCTGTAGATTGTTTAATGATTGGAAATAGTATGATGTTTAGCGTAACTTAGTGTGAATCTTGGATACAAGATTCCAAGTTTGTAAAGAAACCTCTGGTTTAATGGGCTAGTTTTTGTGACGCTAAAATGACTAGCTAGCTTCCTCTTTCTGTTAAGTATGGCCCAAGAACCAGAAGATGGTTAGGTTACCTTAGCATCTATCTTGTAAAGAACAGGAGACAGGTAGCCTGACACTATAGACTAAATTTTGTTTCATTCTGACATTATTTTGTACTCATTCTTTACACCTGTTCAGGAGATGGTTAGCTTAGCTTAGCCATGCACACTCAAAACTGTTGAAACAGCTAGTCTGCCAACAATACAGATAAACATTAGACCATAAAGTTGATCCATGATGTGGAATAACATTAAAAAAATAAAATGTAGTGAGTTTTAGAAAATACAGGTATGAAAATTTGTGACATATTAAGGTAGACCAGGAAACCTACTTCCCCTTGTTTCCAGCTTTTTTAATGCTAAGCTAAGTGCTGACTTCATATTTATGGACATGAGAGTGGAATGAATCTTTTTATCTGACTCTAGGGATTTCAAACTATTATTTTAAAAAAGCTAACAACATTTTATGGTTTACATTTTCTTCTTATGTTCCTTAAGTCACTATTGTCTTTTTGTATTTTTTTTGTGAATCACTCGACATTGTAGCCTCAAAGGATAATTTCTATACCACTGCTTGTCTCCACACTGAACATATTATAGTTCAACCTGAATCCTCTGTTAGTCACATGTGCATATTTTTATATGGTGTGCTACTGTATAACTGGGAAATATTTCTTGTTGTTTTCAGTGTTTTATGGGGGGAGAGAGCAGTCACAGATTTGTTTGCCTTTGGTGGAGAAACGTCTTGTGTTGTGGCTGTGGGTAGAAATCACTAAAGGCCTGTTTTGGGTTTTGGAAAGTGACATGAGAAAAATTTGATAGCATATAAAGATTTGTGGTTAGCTTAAAACTATTTTGAAATTGTTAGATATATCAATAATGAGGATAAATATCATGCCAAATATTCAGTATTTGTACAGAATTATACATATATAAATATATAATATATGCCTAATTTAAATGGAACTATTTTCCGCTCTTGACCACGTTTCCGTTGTTTCCTTTGTCAACATTATTTTATAAGATCTTCAGATAGCATGCGGGATAGTGAAAAATGAATGTATTATTTAGTGTTTCATTGCTGGTCAGTATTACAGCATTCTACGGATCAGTTTCTGTTTGTAAGATTAATTTGAGCTGGATATTTCATTTCTAAATTTCTTTATCTTTAAAACTGTAAAACTTTCTTTTCTAAGTGCAAGTTTTTTTTTCCTGAAATAGTTTCAACAGTTTATATCAATTTATTATTTCCCTGCTTTATCAATGTGGTTTCAGTATATTTTGCCTCTTCTGCTACCAACCATATGTTGTAAATAATTATGCAAATTAAACTTTTTGAAGAAAACAGCTCTGTTGCAGGCGATTGATTTAATTTATGTCCACACTAAATTTTTGGGTGCAGCTGCACCATGAACCCAAAGTAGGATTGCTTATAGGGAAATTTGACATTTTAACCTATTAATTATATTTTATTTAGTAATACACAGGACAAGATGTTACAATCCCTTGTGCCGAAATCCCAGGCAAAACATGTTTAGAGGCCCTGTTCGACTAAGAGGCCCTACCAAGCCTACAGTCATGTAATATGACCAATAACCTATATTCTACATAGACAAGCTGCTGGCTTGTAAGCCCATTGAGCAGCAGAGGATACTTCAGACATTGTAAAACATACCTAACTAAACGCTGCTGGCTTGTATGGCCCGCTCAGCAGCAAACCATGGCTACCAAGTAACATGAGAACATGATCTGAACAACAACAGTATGCAGCATATCATTGGGGTTTTCAAGTGGGCACCTCCCTTCACCGATGTTTCGTTAAGTTAGGCCCACGACACCTCAAGAAGGCTTAACAGTGATTTCCAGCGTCCTGGAATCACCCCCCTCCACACCGCCACTACACAACCCTCTCTTCCTCACCATTCGATGTCTATCAACAACTAGTATGGAAACTAATAACCACGAGCCAAACAAACAAATCTACCATGCTCCGCTCCGTTGATGCGAGCTGAAGCACGTAACAAACAAACAAATCCGTAACAAACAAACAAATCTACCATGCTTCACTCCGTTGATGCAAGCTGAAGCAACAAACAAATCAACTGTGGCCTACATGCGGCCTACATGCCTACATCCTTACCTTAGTTAGCTCCCCAGCTAGCATGCTTCCTGCACACCCATAACCAGTCACTGGCTCTCTCTGCTGCCCGGGACATATTGCTAACCGCATGGTAAACAATTTTTAAGGTGAAATATAAAGATAAAAATTGAAAGTAGTTAAAAACAGCCAATTATACCCTGGACCCCAGAGGGTTAAAGAGCCTGGCAATATTTCCCCCCCCCTAAAAACAAACAAACTATCTGCCATTCTCCTGGCTCGATGGCATCCAGTCTTTATCTTGGTGGTAGTAGCAAATATTCAAAGGACAACTTTGAAGGCCAAAGTAGAGAAGGCTTCGGCGTGAACAGCAGCTGAACATGGGTCAAGCCTTGTTTTTACATGAACATTAAAAAAAAAGAAAAATGCACTGAAATTCGTTGTACAAAGCAGTAGATGTAGTGGAAACACTTGAGAGAAGAATAATATCATCAGGATCAGTTTTATTAGAGTTACAGTCGATTCAGACACCACTACAAAATGGCGTGGTCACTATATAGTGCACTACATAGTGGTTAGGGAGTGGTTTCGGACACAGCGACAGTCTCCCACATGGTCTCCCACACCAACGGCCAGGTGTTATACTTCTTCTACTCCTTTCGGGTGGGTGGCAACCAGTAAGGCACACTAACGCCCCCTACTGTGCTGATAGTAACACGCATAGCGGCCTAATGGAGTCACATAGTTTACTCGATTTGTTTACATTCACTTTATACTAAGTTTTTTCACATTATGTTTATTTATTTTCTTTAATTTACTTTGAATTTCGTATATTTCAAATAAAGTTTTCTTGAAATTATTGCTTCATTATTATGAGGGCCAGAGGCGGTCCTGGCTAGATTTACGCCCTGGGCGAACCATCAGTTGCCCCCCCCCCCCCCCCCCCCCCCAAAAAAAAAAAATGTGTCTAATAACCATGCTTAAAAAATCCCTAAAGAAAGCTAAAAAAAAAAAAATCAAAAAGGTCAAAAAAGGTTCCTGCACTAATACAACTATTTCGTATTTTACATAAGAGTTTTGATTTGCATCACCCTACCTTCTGAACAGTTCCAGTTATGATAACGCACCAGTTTTGTACATAGAGAAACAGCAGGTAATTAACATAATCTCAGTTCAGTGCTCAGGCAGTAGAAGATTTTTCAACCTGGGTTTTTCACCCTGTTTACAACTGCCATTATCATTAACAACAGGTGTGAAGTGCAATTGCCTTAATTCTAATAGTTGCTAGTTAAACAAAACTAAAAAACAAATAGTCGTCTTCTGTGGCTAATAGCTAGGCTACATATTAGCAAGAGGCTAAGCCAGGCGCGGCGTTATGGGTGGGCCTAACGGGCCTGGGCCCACCCACTTGTACAACTGGCCCATCCAAAATGACAGGGTGAACATTTTTCTTAACTTTTATTTTTAATTATTAAAATTAACATCTAAATTCAGAATAAATACTAAAAACGTCGCCCTTTATATATATCAAAAGGAAATATAATATTTATTCGGTTACTAACGTGTGATACTGAACCAATCACAACAGGCCATTTTACGTCCGCTGTGTACAGTTGACGTTTGGCATTTTACTGTAGGTAGCCTATTTAGCCTTCAG
This sequence comes from Planiliza haematocheilus, assembly GCA_005024645.1. Taxonomy (NCBI): domain Eukaryota; kingdom Metazoa; phylum Chordata; class Actinopteri; order Mugiliformes; family Mugilidae; genus Planiliza; species Planiliza haematocheilus. The sequence continues at coordinate 6,660,047 of SRSE01000853.1, read as the reverse complement.
GCAGAAGACCTAGCTATAGCTAATACATCCATGCAGAAGACGGCGAAACGCTTGATGTTAGCCTACACATGGCTCGACAGACATCGCTTTTCAACTTTGTCAAAAGGCTTAGAACCGACGAGTCACCACCAGATGCGGCTGCGTCAGCACCTGCACCCTCTCCGCAAGCTAGCGCGGGCTCAGCTAGATGAGCAGCGCCGCAGTCACACTACGGCCCACATCAACAAGGTCAGGCAGAACAGAGAGAGCTTTGGCACTGATGTCCATAGAGAAAGGATCAAAAGACAAAAGACAAACTTTATGACGCTGCCATCGCCCACTTCACAAAAAAAGACCGAGGAATGGACTTCGCTTTCATGTGAGGTAGGCCGATGTTATAGGCCATCTTGATTAGTATTTTAAGGGATTAATATTACTGGCCAAGTGGACATTCAGGAATTTGTATTTCATTGCGGAGGTAAAAATCCCAGCGCAAATTGCGTGATTTAATAGCGCTGTCCATGGTGATGAAATGAGCCTCGGTGTCAGCAGCGACACGGGATGACATTCTGGGTGACCTCATTTTATATTTTCAGATTTTGTCTTTAGAGTATGCTATGTTTATTTAATTTCAACTATGTAGCCTAAATGGTCTCCAGTTTTCTAACTGGAGACCATTTAGGCATGTTAATGTTGAGAATGTTTCTTGTTCCGGAGAATGTTCTGTTTACATCCTTGTCATCGTTAATTAAAGGCCTAAAGTTGTTAAACCCATTCAAGTCATCGTACTGTTGCTTTTTTCCGTGATGATTTATTTTCTTGGCGGTGAAGGCCCAGCTGTAGTACTCACGGTTCGCCACTGGTTAAACATATTACCGGTAACGAGAGAGAGAGAGAGAGAGAGAGGTCCGCTGGGTGAGCTAGATTAACTTTTAACGGAGAGAGCGGCGCACCGCGCTGTCAAAGCTCGTCTCAGCCATAGGTCTCAGTAGAAATGGTGTGTGCTTTCAAGGCAATATAGACACGAACGAGTCATTGAGGAATAATTTCCAACTATATGTATGTTAGTGTTATTTTTTCCTGAGAAGTGGCACATCCAAAATTACTCTGGCCCATCCAAATTTGAAATCCTGGCGCCGCGCCTGGGCTAAGCCTGTAGCCTATTGTCACTCACGTCACTCATAGAAATCTGCATACCTTTATCTTTTGCCTGTTTCTCCTCTTCTCCTCTAATTCTTTTTAATGAACTGAGCACCTGATGCTTCTTTGGTCTTTTACTTTGATCCATGATAAAGATGAAGATGAAGACTCGACATCATTAACTTTTGCATTTTTGCCGACACCGTCCTTTCGCCTGTCAATCAACCGGAGTTACGTGAGTGACGTAGATGACTGCACAGATTTTTTTTGGCTATTTTTCACATAACCCAATTAATTACATGTGGGTATAGGTCTATGTTAATTTTAGGAATTAAATCAAATTTATTTGGAAGCCTGGGAAAAGTCTATCCCTCGCCCCCCTCCTCTAGGCCAACCTCTCCAGTCGCAACTTGATCCCCCGTCCCCCTCTCCCGTATGACTCTCAGCAGCAGCAAGTTGACGTGACAATGAGGGCGCCCCAGCGCCCAGTTTTTTTAGGACGCTCGTGGATCACATGGATTGTGCCCTGGGCGGCCGCCCACATTGCCCATAGCGAAAACCGGCCCTGATGAGGGCCAAGAATCATTTATTTTTTTGAGTGTATGGGCAGAAAGGCTGGGGAAGTGTGTCTTTCCTCACAAATCAATGATTTGTGAGGAATTTATTGATGTCATGGGAGATAAAACTAGACGGATTATTGCAGAGGAAATTCAGGAGGAAAAATACTTGTTGACTCCACCCCAGACCTTTCACATGTTGACCAACTTACTTTTATTGTCAGGTTTGTAAACAAAGAAGGCAAAACTGTGTGTATGGTGGCAGCTCCATGGCTGATCAGCTGCGTGTGTGTGCGGGGCGTGCGTGTGAAGGCCTATAAGAGTCTGACCTAGGGGCCTCTGAATTCTTGCATATGCTCACGTTTGACCTCCATCGACTTATCCTTTTACACTAAATCCAGTCATTTCTGGTATCCTCCTATCTCCCCGCCCCTTTCGCCTACTTCCACGCCCACCTCCTATACCACGCCCCCACATGCTCCAATACACATCCCTTGACCTTGGTTCATTAATTCAAGGTCATCAGTTCTAATTAAAAGTGACATTAAGTGTTTCCTTAAGTTTTTTTTTTTTTGTATTATCACTTCTGTCAGTGGTTTTAATGTTATGGCTGATTGGTGTAAGCCAATAGAACACTCTCGACAGCATTAATTAAAGAAGTGGTTTTTATTACAGCAAAGAAGCCAAACATTACAGACAAGAATAAATGTGAACCATGAATATCAACTCTATAGTCAGACTGGCCTCTCGCCTAACTCACTACTCTTCAGGTCAATGACTTCAGGTTTATGAAAGCGGGAATGCGAGCATCTTCCCATTGTGTGTAGTTTAGACGGTTTACATACTGTATTCGCTTTCTGCTAACACAATCTTCACTCTCATGCGAGGCGGCCATCTGTTTAGTCCGACTGGCATTTCCCATCATCTCTGAACATAGTATACGACTGGATTAATATAGGCCTCTGAATTTTCTCTCCCTTCTTTGAGCCAGACCAGAAATCTGGACAAATATAAACTAAAAGTTCCACAAACAGAAAGAAGCTCTGCAATGAGTGAAAACTTTAAACACCATCTGTCAATATTTGAAGTTGAATCCTGCAGGACTACAATCTGTGACTTTATTTTTTTTTTATCTACAACAGAACTAATGTTCTGACATTGCATCCATCTTCTAAATCCCCACTGTTCATCAAACAGCAGAGCCTTTTTTATAGTACTCATGATAGTGTATTTACATTAACATCATTAAGAGTAGGGCTGCTCTTGCTCCATCCAAGTGAAGCGTTATATTTACAATAAAGTATTTTTTTTTAATCCATTTTTTGCACAAACAGAAACACGTCTGGAAAGCTCGTACGTGAAACCCCACAAAGAAGCATTCATGATGAATAAAACATGGCAGATCCAAAAAGGTGTTCAGAATATCGATTGTCCACGAGAACGCGTTCAGCAAAGAGCTTCGGCCGCGATGGAACATTCTGTTTAAAATGCTCGTTATCAACAAGGAAATTTAAAATGACTAGGCACGATAAATGTTTCTGTGTCACCGTCCTGCACGCCACCCTGCGCCTGTGTGTTTGTTTGTTTTCCAGGGATGCCAGTGAGCAGGAAGTGGAGATGAACAGCCTATCCCGGATAAGACGTCGAGAGGGATACGAGCTATTATCCAAAATACTCTGTGCACACAATGCTCCGATGCTCTAGTGACCACAAACAGAGCAACGGGCTGTTACACAAATAAACCACAGTAACGTCACAGGAAGTGAAAACAAAGACGGTACTACTGAGTTCCACCTAAATACTGAAAAACTACTTCTAAAGCTTTAATATACAGCTTCAATCAGGGGTTCTTAAACTCTTCTTCATGGACCCAAACTGAGCAGGTGTGGTCTCTGACTGGGACTCATCGCGGGCTCATTAAATCATGCTAACGGCCTCGCTGTTTAAGAAACGCTGGTGGTAGAGTAAACATGGAATGAAGAATGATTGTTCTTACAAGCAATGCAAGTAAACAAACAATAAATACAAACAATGTGCTTTATCCATATAGACATATTTACACAAAGTCTTTGGCTTATGAAGAAACGTCGGCTACAAAATCATAAAATAATATCAAAAACAAAGAGAAAAGTGTCGGCCGCCAGTGCACGGATACGGATGAAGCCTGGGGTCAGTTCACTTCCAAGTCCACTCAAGCCGTAAATGGAAATTTATTTTATTTATTTTAATGTGAAACATTTTCTTTTAAGATTAAGGGTTTTTATTCTTATTCCAGAAAAAATATTCCATTTGTGAATTGGCTGAATTGAAAGTGCATTGGGCCCAGCCCTGACATACACATGATTAGGTGAATGGGGGAGGGGGGAGTGAATGTGGGGCACAAAGAAAACGTCTATCCAGTAGATTGATACATGATACTACAAAAGCAAACAATGACTGCTGAAAATAAAAACAATGATACATCATACACTTTTTTTTAGTGAAAATCCTACATAACTTTTTTTTTTAAATTGCCACTTCATGATAAAAAAAGCCTAATACTCGTGATGTAAACTTCCTGTTTTGTTTTGTTCCATTGTCAGCCTTCTTTCTTTGACGTATAGTCTCTGTTCCGTAGTCTGACAATCATCTGGGTTTTAAATGGCAGTCAAGTTCTCAAACACATAATAAAGTTCACTGAAATGAAGAATAACATGATGTGTGGAGCAGAAACAGAAGCGTTCACAGAGATTGGCCGAGCTTGTAAGATTCTTGTACGAAAGTACTTGCTGCAAATATTCAAATCACCATGATGAGATGCCCAACACTGTTAGATTACTGCGGCGTGAAAGCGGAGACGTGAGGCCACTGAAAAACTCGCAGTTTTACTCGCAGCTTGCAAAAGGGGGGAGGGAGACATCTACAGGCCACACTGAGTACTGCAGCTGGAACAGCACGAAGCGTCGAGTCCATGGAGGGTGACAGGCTAAAACGTTTAAGTGGGGCCCGAAACATACAGGGGCCCGCTGGCACTCAAAAAGCTGTACAATAAGCGTAAGGGAGGAGTAAAAGGAGTAACATCTCCTCCTCCGCTGCACTTCCTGTTTAAAGTCTAAACGTTTCCCTTTGTTTGACGACACTGTTACAAGCAGCGCCGTTTTCGTCGGGACGCAGAGTGGATGCTACAGAACGGCCACCACAGAGGGGAGTAGGGACCAAGCGAAAGCAAAGGATCAAACACATGTGAAGTGAACAGATGTTCTCCGGCTCTTCCTCCTCCTCCTCCTCCTCCTCCTCCTCCTCCTCCTCCTCTTCTTCTTTCCTTTGCTTAAGAGGATTCAATGAACTCCAGTGCCAGGTCGTAGCAGAACCGATACTGTTCCTGTAGAGACAAAGAGATGCTCGGCTCAATACCTGCATGCTCACAGCTTGTTTCATTTTATATAAATATGTTTGAGCACTAAACATTTAATTCTACAACTTGACCCGTTAAACGTGTAATCAGAGGTGAGCTCACCGGAGTATCCACCATGTTGGGTTTGCTGTTCCTCAAGGTCTTCACGGCGTGGAAGACGTCCACCACGCTCTGCCTCTTGGCCATCTCACACACGATGCTGCTGGCACAGAACACTCCACTACGGCCACCTCCGTTTCTGCAAACAGACACAACGCAGCAAAAAGTTCAATTTAATATTTCGCTACTCGTTTTTGGCACAAAAACACGGTTTACTTTGTCAGTAGATGTGTCACTGAGTCATTAACACTTCATGACCAGGTGGTGACAGGATAACTGCTTTTACTACTCCTCAAGTGGATTTAAGTTCCTAACAAACACACAAAGTTTTACTCTTCTACAGACACTCACAGGCAGTGAACGATGGTTCTTCCCTCTCCCTCCTCTCCCTCACGCTGCCACTGGTCCACCTGGAGGATCAGTTTGAGGAAGGAGCGCTTGGAGGCGGGGACTTCTCTATGCCCCGCCCACCCCAGGTATTGGAACTGACGAACCATCAAGTAGCCTTCCTGAGGCTGAAAGATTGAACAGCAGAAGAAATGATTCAGACGTACAGCAGCATCGTCTTGACCTCAGTCCAAAGAACTCACATCAGAGACGCAGAGTAAGCATAGGCACATGAGTCTGTGGACTAACCCTGGTGAGGTTGCAGACTCTGAAGAGTCTACTGATAACATCACAGTCCATGGAGCAGGACATACATTCCACCTGGACGGGGCCGTAACGCAGCATGCCCTCCTCTGGCCAGTACTGAGGACAACCCTGAGAAGAAGCAGGTACAGTGTTCATGACGACATGTTGGGACAGAAACACAATGCTGGAGAGAAGAAGACAATACTGTAAGCCCTGCATAAAGGCAAACACTGATGCTAATACAACGCACGGGTGAGCTACATTAGGGGCGGGCTAATAATCAGGGGGAAGTGAGGACATCTGAAATAACAGGAAAACAGGATGTGCACAAAACACAGACACGTGGTTAATTGTGAGCAGGTGCTGCAGAGTTGCATGTGGCAGTAAATTCAATAAATCAAATCATTTTACCATATGAAGCATTATATCTTTATTTATACTAATGAGTGCTATGTTAGCACGCTCCTCTATAAAACTGATAGATGTGATTCATGTTCCTCTTTTGAACTGCTGTCAGTGTACATGGATGAGACAAATATAATCCAGTCATTAGAAGCTACAGTACTGTGTTTATTGATGCTGTGTGGTAGAAGTGAAGTACCTGAGCCAGGTCAATCTCATTCAGCATCACCAGACTGGTACATCCGTAGTCGTAAACCAGACGCCAGAAGTCTTTGACCGTGTTGGGCAAAGGATGCTGGGTAACGATGAAGGCGGCGGGCTGTCTATAGCTCTGCAGAGACGAGACGACAAAACCGATTATCAGGCCTTTCATCCGCAAAGGGGAGTCACTTGGCTCACCAAGGAGACATGAGACATGACAGAACAAGCACACTTAGAAGGTGATGTTTGGCCGGGGTGATCATGCAGTGGGCCTGTTAACTGTGAGGGTCAGGAGCATGCAGGTACAAATATACATACAGGAACATCTACGTTTCATGAGGTCCATCAACTTCATGTTCAGTTAGTTCACGTTCACAGCACACGAGTCTAGTTCCTACTGACTAAACGAACTGACTGAACTGAATGGGAACTGAGCCGTCTTCAATGGAAATGCGCAGCCAAATATGCGACACAGAATGACTTTGGAGGCCGAGGCACTGTATTCATGGGGTGGGGGGATCTAAAGTGGGGGAGGGGAGGGTCACGGTGTGAATGGCTTTTGGTAAACATGAACCCGGTGGCAGAACAACACTGAAGCCATGAAACAAATCCAGTATTGGAGATTTGAAGTGAAAATCCCATTACCTGGAACTCTTCTGACAGCTGACAGGTTAGAGAGAGGCCAAAGGTAAGTAACTAAACTGGAAATGGAAACTTCTAAAACTCCAATGAGTGCTCCAGCAGCTTTGCCGCCGGAGAAAAGCCATGCATATATTATACATACATACCTACAGCCCACCCCCTTACCATCTCCTAGGCATCTCTATCTTACCTTTACATGTCTATCTCACTCAGTGACTTTTTGTTTTTTCCAGTCATGACTCGTGGGCAACACGTTGAGGCAGTGTGTCGCCAATGTAAGCAATGTTTGGGTGGTGGCCAGAGAAGCTAGTGGTCTTTTCAGAACCTGGATTTGTCTCTAGCCTTCTGCTGCTAAAACCACAAACACAGCATCACACAAACAGGGAGGGGAGTCTGTGTGTGTGTGTGTGTGTGTGTGTGTGTGTGTGTGTGTGTGTCGTCTGTACAAAAATATGTGCATATGTTTCTCTTGATCATCAGTTCTGGGTATCCTCTTATAAGTCTGTATCATTTTCAACAAATATCTGACCGCAGTTTGGGACAAGAATATATTTTTTTGTATCTTTTTTATTTTTTTTAATGAACTGTGTAAATCTAAACGGCGTCTTACACCAAAAAGAACGCACTGTGTCAAATGTCCCAAACTACTCTTGTTGATGTGTTGAAAATAACACAACCTTAGTGTGTGCAGATAAACCACATTATGGACTTACATCCATCAGAGCAGCGTTAATGTAGTTGCTGCTCTCTCCGTCTATAGTAATGAGGAACGGGAGGCATCGGTCAGGGGGGAGGCCGTCCATGAAGCGGTTCTTATCTTGGTTTCTAGGCAACAATGCGATGCTGCAGTCTTCCGGTTGAGGCTGGGGAGTCACTGAGTTTAACGTCTGGACGCAGAAAGAGACAGAGAGACACGTTCATTCATAGCGATCAGGACACGTTAAATCTCAATGACAGGACAGAAGTAGGATGGGATCAGTTTTTACCTGGAACTCATCCTTCAGATGGGACGAGTTGGTCTGGGAGTCGATGCGGATCAGCTCGTAAAAAGCTGCTTTGAACTCGCAGACCGGTATAGCCGTCTCCCCGCATAGACAAGCCTCTAGTATGGCGTCATGGATGAATATATACTGCTCCTGAAGAGATATTATCCAAGAAACACTTAGATGTCAATATTGTAGACACACATTTCAGTCTTGGTTACAGATCTTGGCCAACAACAAAACATCTTGCCACACACATAGCGACTCCACATGAAGGTGAGTACAGACACCGTGAGCGAGGGAGTGAAGACTGGTCGGAGATGAAGGCATGAAGGGGGTGACATGACGACTCATGACGAGACTTCACTTCTGAGTCTGAAGCTTTCAGATGTTTTGAGAAAATGGCGGCAGCTTCAGTTCAGTGAAGACAGCGAGTGGTGAGAGGATGTGAGTGAGATTTGTTACAGGATGAATGACGTGAGCTGTTGCAGAAAACTAGAGCATGAAGCTAAATTCTGAGTCACAAGCATGTGGTCCACTTAGATTTTTGCCTAATTTGACAGCGTAACCCCTAACCCTCTCTCCCCCTCTCTGTTCGTCCTACCCATCCCTCTTTTGTCTTCACTTACACTTCCCTATTTCATTAAAGAAACAAGGGGGACAAGAAGTCAAAGCTTCCTGAGTCTCAAACCTCGGCCCTGAAGACCATCTCTTTCTCTTTGACCCCTCTCATCTCTACATTAAATTCATTTTTTGTCAACTAGTAAATTTCCTACATTAATTAAGGCATGGTCTTTGTTAGGCTTAGGTTGTTCAATGTTGTGTTTCCCAGGCTTGAACATTAGCTTAAAAATCCCCTCTTTCTTGTGTGGTGCCCTGTTCAAGCTGCAGTTTTACATATGAGGACTACAGGGCTTATTTTCTAGAATATATATATTTTAATGGAAGCTATAGAACCAGTACTTTAACCTGTGTATGTGGTATATCTGCTTAAATCTTTGCTCATCATTCCTTATTCTTGCTGAAAGTATTTCTTTGTGACATGGTTTAAGTGTGGACGTTGTAAATCTTAAACCACATCATGACGATCTCCTTGGAGTACTCGTTACATTTTGAGAGCAATGCAGTGACACTCATGTCATGGATGATTGGATGACTGCTAGATGATCACATTAGGTCACCTCAGCTTGTACGTACCATGCCGATGGCTGAGTCTGAAGGTGAGTGTTTGCTATGTCTACTCTAAGATGAGGATGCAGATGGAGGATGGGTAATGCAGTCACCTCAGTCTGTACCATGTTGATCCTCCTGGAGCGAAGAGCTTTCACGCAGTTGTAGATGTCCACCACGCCTTCCCTCTCTGCCATGTCCAACATGATGTCAATGACGATGAAACAGCCTGTGCGTCCTGCTCCGGCGCTGCAGAGAGAGACGTGTTTTACAAATCAGTCTTCATGACCATATTTAAGACAGATAATATTTGACAAACTGTGTATTTCAAATTTGCGGCAGACTATATGAAGGTGTGCATGCATTTCTATACCTGCAGTGGACCACAATTGGCCCGGCAGAGGGTGGATTGGAGATTTTAACTCTGCGGATGAAGGAAAGTAGTCCGGTGGCGTGATATGGAACTCCATGATCAGGCCAGCCTGTGAAGTGGAACTGCTTGACTTCCCGGACCTCGTTGAAACCACGCTGGGTAAAGATCATCAAAATCTTTAGATACAGCTACACGTGAATTAAAATAAAGCTACATGAAAAACAAAAATGTAGATATTAAAGACTACATGACTAAAACTAAAACTACTCACCCTCTCCAGTGTAAACGTGCGAACCACATACTCAGCCAGAGGTTCCACCTCCACAAACGTCACCTTGAAATCTCCGTACACTTCAGCATCATCTGGCCAATACTTGTAGCACTTAACCTAGTAAGAATAAAATAAAATAAAATACGAACATGTAATAAAAATGTTTATCAAGAAGATGCAGCCTTATATCTTACACAAACAAAGGATTTAGCTGCTCATGTAGAACAGACACTACCAATTAAATATGATGATAAATATAAGTGCTTGGAAATCTATTGTCAAATGCTGAATACAAGAAATAGTTCAAAGGTTTGGATGATTTCTACCGATTAGTAGAAATGAAAACAAATGCAATGTTTGCCATGTTACTGAGTATAACAATGAGCAACAAAGAGTTTGAACATTTTGATATTCATCTTGTCAAGTAAAAACAGATATGAAGTCAAGCAGATCACAGTACCTGTACTTAAAGGAAAGAAAATGCTCATTTCTGTTATCAGCATATTAAAAAGGTCAACAGAGTAAAACATATTTGGAGAGTCTGCAGTTTTAAAAAGAATTACCATGTCACCACAAGGTTTTATTTGCATGAAAATGCCACTCATTTATTTAAGTGCCAATGACTGTATATAAATATGGACATCACTTCCCTGCATTTGCCAAACTGATGCTATTTTACTGGGAATATGGGCGACACCATTGCTGTGAGGCATCAGTGTCAAATGTTGAATTCTAGAAACTGTTTTAAAGGCTTGAATTAAAAGACAACACAGCAAAACGCTGAGTAGTGTGTCTTCCATCGCTGAACTGCCCGGCAGAACGAGACAAAGAGAGCAACTTACCCTTCCGACCTCCACCAGATTGGTTACCATCACGATGCAGGCCGACTGTTCCTGCCACACCATCCTCCAGAAGTCATACACAGTCTCGTGAACGGGACCTAAACACAGACACACAGCATTTAATTGACTTTACACAAAGCGCTAAAAAGCGTGATCACGTGTGCAGAATGTGCATTATTTTTGTTTGCATTTACTGGTGTTGTGGTATCTTACCCTGGGTAGCAATGTAGTGACTTGGCCTCTGGTATCCCTAAAACACAACATCACAGTCACTCAGTATGACTTTAAAATATGTCATCTTCAGCAAAGTGCTAAAAACCTCTTATCACGGTTGGAGACATCCATGGAGGAAAATAATGACCGTCTAAACTGCTCTACTCTGTTACACTGCTTTATTTTGACAATATAATGAAAGTCATTTTTAGGTGACACATTGAGTTGCACTGCATACTCTTCATCCTAAAGTTTGGAAAGCTGGTCATCTCATCACACAATTTGAGAAAACTTTTACTCTTAACATTCGTACACGACTTCAGCTGTAATTGTTGCCACAGCGCTGTTCGTATCTGACAACCACTGATTACGCTTTCTTGACACAAAAAACAGGGACTACGCATAAACACGGGTACAGCACGCAGTGAGATGCGAGGAGGAGTGGCGGGAGGGCAAGGTGACGTGAAAATCTTTCATGCAGAGGAGCCCACAGCAACTCAAAAAGGGGGATCGCGGTTTAATGCACATACGGATGGGCGTAATGAACGAATGCACGGGTGAAACAGGTGCCGGGGCGTGAACGGACGAATCCACAGTGATACTTACATCCCTGTACAGCCAAATCTACAGCCCAAGCCACAGGCAGAAAGAACGAGTGGAAGAAAGAAAGAAAGAAAGCACAACAATGTCAGTGAGTGTCAATCAGGAAAAAGAAAAAGTTGCATTGACACAATGGGTGTTTGAACAGGACATGCAGAAAAAAAAACATGATCTGAAACAGCAAATTAGGCTGAATAGAGAGGACTCTTCCTGGTGGCTTAAAACAAAGTCCTGCTGTTGTCTTAAAGCTGTCACCGTTGTCTGAGTTCAAACTGTATGAGCCAATTAAGGAGTGTCCACTCTATTCACTCTAATTCTAGCTGCGACAGCATGCACGTAATTGTTTTAATGAGAGTAAATTATAATGATAATAATAACACAAGAGCATGCTATAAGCTTATTAGCATTAAAAAAAAGCACAATGTGAGTAGCAGTGATTGACATGCAGAGAAATGGAGACAGATGAACGGATGGATGATGGATGATGGATGGATGGATGGATGGATGGATGGATGGTGTTATGGAAGAATAACAAACAATAGATAAAAGATAGAAAACAGCTCAATAAATGGGCGGACCAGTTAGAAGATGGATAGGTTCTTCTCAGTGACTTCCAGGAGCAGTTTGGTGAAATATTCATCTTATCTACTACTAGCACTTGTTTGCTTAGCTCTTTTTTCATATTCATACAATAAACGACTTAAATTGTGGCTTCATGGTGAGTTATTTACCCAAATATGCCAAAAGAATCACATTTTCTTATAAGGATCTCTTCTGGTTCCTAACATTTCTGCAAAAAATGTGAGAAACTATCAGGATAAGCTCATAAATTGAGGGTGGACTGGTGAGATGATGCAAAGGACTGGACTGACACTGGAGAACAACACATGTAGTGTATGTATGTATGATGCGTTTTTCGGGCGTGGCTGGATGCACACAACAGCACGATGGATGACTGGTAGACGCAATAAAGGTATAGAGGCCTGACATACGAGCGAGGGAGTGTGGTTTCGTTGGTTTCGTTGGGAGCCAATAGTAGCATTCGATGCGTTTCCACTTACATCGATGTAGTTGGCGTTGATGTAGTCGGAGGAGGGGTCGTCTTCTATTGGCTGGAGAATAACCCTTGAGTGGTCGTCTGAAGAGAGAGAGTGAGAGACAGTGGAGAAGAGTGTGGGAGAGAGCAACAGAAGGACACGGGCCAAAGACAATCTTACTTAAAGGCTTATATACTCGGCGAGAAGTTTGTTCTCACTTCTCAGTGTGACCGCTAATCTCTCCTGGGTAGAGATCGGCATACTGTGTGTGGGTGCATGCTGAATGAACGGCCGAAATCTGACGGTCAAGGTCGTCAAAATGACTGGCAGACATCGGAAAGCGATAAGAACAGTGCCTCTCGACTTCGGCAATTGAGTTTCTTGTGAAGTAAAAACAACCTGGCCATAACAAACTTTGTTCTTGCTCTTGTGGAACAAATTTCCCGCTCCTCGCAGAGTATACAGCAAGCTTCAGTGTGACGTGATCCTACATGAATCCACTATTTTCTCGTCAATGTAAAACAATTTCTTTAAGTTTGCAGTAGATGAGGCTTAAACAGACAAAGGGGATGTTGTCAAAATTCAACATTTGACGCCGAATGATGACAGTTGATGTGTTAAGTTACTGATGATCTAATCCTAATGACTAAGACACTTGAGAGAATAAATAAAATCTATTCATATTTTCCCTACTTCACATAATTAAAGAACATTTCACTTCACAGTTCACTTCCTTGTTTCTTTTTTTCTCCTTCCTATGAAGCAGTTAGAGATTAAAAAAAAAAAAGAGGCTCTCTTACATGCTATGATGTTCCCATAGCGGTTCTTGGTACGGTTCTGCTCTTTCTTGGCCACGTCCCAGGAGGCCGACTGGCCCTCGAAGAAGCTCTGTATCACCAACAGCAGAGAAAAAAGGAGGAAAGAAAATTACACGTCATGGATTCTCAAAAACAAACATTACTTTACAACATCCCCAGGCGGAGGGGAAGTACTTCAATTGCTGTTTTGCTGTTATATTGGTGTTATTCCACTGGTATATGAGCATGTAGAGTCTTATTGGACACCTAAACAAGAGGAACATAAAAAAAGGTTTGTGGCTCTTTGCCTGTTCAGTCAATAAGGTCTGAGAGTACTCTCAAATTAAGAAGCAATTTAGTCCTAGTAGTCATTTCATCATTTTAATGTAAAGCCACAACTTTAAATAGACATTGATTTTCATAATAGTAACACGTTTATGTTCTTGTATTCATTAGAAATGCATCGCCTCCTGCAGCAGAGGATTAAACACACCCAGACACAGCCTGTATCACCACTGCTCTTAATAGTCTCAGTGACAAAAGTACTGATTTTAACAATCTTACTTCATATTCCTCCTTGAAGCCGTAGCTGTCGGACGTTTTCATCAGGTTGATGTGCTGCAGGAGATCTGCCACCCTGATGGCCGGGTGGAGCTGCCCCGTCTGATAAGGAGACTCGGTTCCCTCACAGTGATACCGAGGAACGTCCAGAAGCCTGCTGTTCTCTGCTGCAGAGCCACTGTGGTTCTCATCTGTAAGAGGAGTTAGGTGAAAATTAGGTGAGGTTAACTGATTGTCTACTAGGTGTGTAGGGGTGGGTGGGCAACACTGCATCGATACACAGACTCTTATTAATAAATAAGCTGCAAATCAATGCAATCAATTGCTTTTCAGTCCACTAGATGGTGCTGTCGATTGCTTTTTATTTACTTTAGTTGGAGTGTGTCAGGTGTTTATGACAGCTTTTTTTATGTCACTCTGCATGTGGCAGCAATAAAAATCACAGTGAAAAGAACAGATTGAGAACTTTTTCTTTTTTGTTACAACAGATGTTAACAAAATTTACCTTTGGGGACATAATTTGCAGATGAAAAGGGGGAATAAATCACAACATACTGCAAAAGCATTGTGAAAATACAATATTGTTGCACTTCCACTTACAAATCGTATAACTTACAAATTATATTGCGTTTCACCCCTAACGGTGCTGATTTATAGTGCCCAAAATATGAGACAATAGTCCCACTTTTCTAGTCAGATCTGAATAATAAATGAGTTTAGAATAAATGATAGAGGGTTTTTATGGGTCTCTAAGGTGAGACAGATAATCTAATGCATGTGCCCTAAACATTATGGTATGTTCTGCTGCCTCTGTTGTTACCAGTAGAAGAGAAATCATTTTCACCAAATCAAATCATTGTCAGTTTGTTTGCTCAGTATATACTCACCTGTGATTGGAACTATTGGTTAAAGCAGCAGAAAAAGAAAAGAGCAAAACGGTTTAGTCAGAGTGCAGGATAAATGAATATGTTAGTTAGTAGTTAGACTCTAAACCACAGACTGAATATAAATATGGATGACATGTCCCCACTTCCATGCGCTGGCCAAACTGACGCTTTTTTTCCCGGGGATACGAGCAGTGCCATCTTTTGACTTTGGAGTCAGAATCTGCCCAATATGGTCCAAGAGTGGAGACACAGTTGATGACCCGACCACACTTCAGGTCATCGACATAGCGAATACTTGTGTGTCACTTGCGTTTTTGGTTTAATTAACACTGAGTCCCATCCACTAACATGGAGGAGGTGGAGCTTATGACCTATACTGCAGCCAGACACCAGGGGGAGCTCTAGTTGCTTTGGCTTCACTTTTAAGGAGCTGTTCTGCATCCATCTTTATACAGTCTATGACCTAAACACAAACTAAAGATTTATGTAACAGGTTTTTGTGTAGGATGGTGGAGAGAAATGACACCGAGACACAAACAATGATCACAAAACAATGACTCGGATGTAATAGTCTGCTGTTGTGATTACAGCATCCATGAAATAGCTATTTGGAAGCTTATACATTTTAAAAAGGACTTCACTGGCAGGTAACCAGGTCAAACTGATGCAGAACGTCAAGGTGAACATTCCCGTGTCGTAGGAAAAATACAAGCTGACAGTAGTAACATACAGAATGACAGCTTGTATAATGGTGTAGCCAGAGGGTTGCAGCACAACCGACTGATTTCATCTTCAGCGCTGTTTATTAACTGACACTGTTTATTTCATCCAACTGATGCTTTCCTCTGCTCTGAGGACATGTTAGCTCATTACTGATTGTTAAAGGCTCTCGTCAAGCCAATTAACAACAAACCTGACCCGACACGCCTCTTAATTCGCTACTTCTTCCTCCTCTGTGAAGTGATTGTCCAAGACAGGTTGTAACTGCAGCCTTCATTCCAAATTAGAGACTATGGAACAGTTAATTAGCACAGTTTGGTGGTGGTGTGGTTTGTAGAGGCCTTAAGGGCGTGTTAGAGCTCCACATCGTGCTGCACTGTCACGACTGAACTAAAGATAAACACATCGCAGTGGAGCTGGAGAAGCATCCAGCTTGGCAAAAGGTGCAACTTTGACGACTGAGAGCATCAACAACAACAACACAAGCCTAGAGAAGGTAAAAACACGGTAGCCATTTTTCCGCTGCAGAGGAAAACTTGTGCAAAAGACAAGGGGCTGTAGGTACTAAGTGGTCCGGAGTTGTAAGAGATTTAATCTGCAGTTGTTTTGCAAGGGCAATGTGACAAATTGTCTTCCTCCTCCTAAGCTTTCTTTTCCTTTCTGTCATTTATTGGGACACAAAGTGGCATGCCTTAAAACAACTCAAAACCGTGGAAATAATGAGCCGTCCGAGGGAGAATGATGGTAATTACTGTGAATATCAATAACTCTCAGTAGGAGATGCAAGCCGCGGCTGGAATTTGGGAGTGACTGAAGCTCGGGAAAACACAGGATGACAGATGAAGTGTTTGGCTGTTGGGGTTTTAAGTACCAGACATGTTTTACATAGAGAGTGTCGAAAAAAATAGTTCAGAAAATTCATTACACTACTTTAACTTGACTTTGATATTTTTTTGGAGCGAACTCTAATTGTAACTACTGGTGCAGCGGTACGGAAACTTCAAATGAGCCAAACCATCCATCCTCACAAAAATAAATGTCAGCGGTCAAAGCACAGGACATTACAGTCGGTAATGGAGCCTTTGACCATGTTCAACAGTTATGGACATTTTTACACAAAACCGGGGACAAAAATACTGACGCACAGGGACGTACAGGCCGGGGCTACGAGCACGGTGGGCTATGCGATGATGGTGATGATGGGTGACCACTACAGGGTGTTTATTGGTGATAAATGTGTCTCACCTAACACAGCGGTAGGAACCAGAGGGTCGTTGGGCACTGCAGGAGGAAACACGGTGAGGAACTTTTTCCACATGTCAGACTTACTCAGACATAGATGAGGACAATTGCTTGAACTGCTCAAGTTCTAGTTAAAAATAAACTTTTCACTGAATCTTCTTCTTCTCTCTTGCACATCTGCAACATCTACATGTCTGCTGTCACTTGGTTTTGTTTCAAATGTTCAGAATCATTTCATTCTTGAGCCGAGAGTCGATCGACAGAACATTAATCAGTCCATCATTTGGGGCGTTTTGCAGTGTTAGTGTTTCATTAAATGAATATTGGTTAAGTTCAAACTAAGTAGTACATTTTTTCCCCTATTTTCAGACATTAGTGCTGTTACAAAAACATGAATTGTTGGTCATAATAGCTGGTAGTTGCAGCTAGTCAACTGTAGCCTAGCTGTTAGTAAGAATAACCATGCAACCATGCAATCATAAATGTCGTCAAGTAGACAGAAGAGAAAATTGAGATGACTTAAGATGCAATGGAGAGAAAGAGAATATAAAAGACTCCAGTTTTTTTCTACCCTATGGTAATAACTGAGGCTATAAACCTACATCTGTTGTTGTAGTTGTGAGAGTCCATGAATGTCACAGCCATGGGGTCTTCTCCGTGCAGGGTGCTCTGGTCGGCATAGCTGCGATCCATCGCGTTCACCATGTGCGTCATTTCCTGACGCGTCGTCCCGATGGCGTCTTTGCGCTTTTTAGCCAGTTTCCTGTCGGAGGCAGAGAGGGACACAGTCAGGCCTCGCACCACGAAGAACAGGATCAACTTCAGCCAGCCTGCAGACCGCAGCCTCACAAAGACGACGTCTCAAATGTTCAAGTGTAGTTTTTTTTTTTTTGCGTGGATTTCTTTTGTTTCGGCTGGGGCTGCTGGCTGCTGACTCAAGATGCAGAGGTTAGAACTGATAGGGAAGAGAAAGGAGAAGAGAAGAAAGGTAGGGAGAAGAAAAAATACAGGAGAAAAGAGGAGAGCACGAGCAAGGACTTTAGAGGAAAGGCTATTTGTATTTTGCAGCATTTAACAGGTCCAGCTATAGGAGCAAAGGGAAAGTAGCATCTAATATATACCAAGAACAAGTTGTTATCACCAGCTGTCAGATGAAAGCCTTTAGTTGTCTAAAACAATTGTTGTAGATAAAATTAAAAAAAGACCAAACCAAAAAAAAAAAGAAGAAAGAAAATTGGCAAGAATTCAGAATATTTAGTTTTCATCCGACAGCAAAGATCCCATTAAAACAACAGTAGGAGAATGACTTATCATCTACAGAGGCACAGGGAAAACTATTTACCAGCCCACAGTTACCATCATATAAGTAGCAGGACATGAGGTCATTCATAGTTCAGTGATGCGGGAAAGTGGGACACAACTTTTTAAGGAAAGCTCCATTATGAGAGATACCTGCTTTTTAGTTTTTATGCTTTTTAAGAACAAGCACCAGCGCAGAGAAGAAAACCTTCTCTGTCACGAGACTGGTACCTCATTAAAACTGCAGGGAAAACATCTTTAGAGGACTCAAAATGTCGAGCATGACAGAGCATGCAGGAACATTATGTATCCAGAGCCATATATGTACATCAGTTAGGGCAACACAGAGATTAATTACCCACCTTCAGTGTAATTTGAGCTCCGACATGAAGTTAAAAAACATGAGCGATGACCACTGGTCCATTTATACTGATTCACCACAAAAGAATTTGTGCCTGTTGCCAAACTGATGTAATGCACAGCTCTGACTTCTTCCCAGTAAACAGACAGAAAGCATGCCGTTTGTTGTTTCTTTTACCTCTTGACCCCCAAACACACCAACTCCACCTCTAACACCACACACACTCAGTAGAGACACACATTAAAGTGTTGACCGGGTGTAGCTGTTTTTGTGTTGAAGTGTTGTGCTGCTTAACAGGAAACAGAAAACCAGGACAGAAATATGTACATACATATATATATTATATAAGCCGCCATATGCTGTTGGCACCGTTTATGCTGTATGTGCGGGAGACGAAGAGGAGGAGGAGGAGGAGGAGAGGCGGACGAGAGAGGTGAAGCTCAAACCAGACCTAGAATGGATCTCATTTTATGCAAGTTAAAATTATATAACTACAAATAAATATAATAAAATGTGAATTTGCCTGAAATAGCGAACCTGTCTAATCCCTGAAAACTCAGATTAAATGCTCCATATATTGTTGCCTATAAAACTGGAATACATTTTTTTCTGTATCTATCTAATCTCCTGCTAAATGTGTTTGAATAGATGCAAACTTGTGTTTCCATTTCCTTTGAACATCTTGGAAAGCTCCTACATCCTTCTAAACAGCGCTGCACTAACAGTCTTTTTAAACAGTCATGTTTAGAAAAAATCCAAGCTCATCTCATTGAACCAAATTGTGCTACTTCAGAGAGAAATAAATCACATTAAAGACATTTTGATTTTATTTTATGGAGCCTTTCAGCTACATGAGTTGCTGTATTAGTCCTAATCACATCTAATTTATTTGTGTTGGTGATTATAGACAAAGGCCTGCTATAAGTGAATGCCTGTAGACATTAATAAAAATTATTAATCTGAGTTTCTGTTGGAAGTTTGAGTGTTTTTTATAAAGTTGGTGCAACTGATCGATGCAGGATCCATCTTTGGCTGCAGCCAGTAACAGAGCAGAGAAGGAAGCACCCACACCAAGAAGAGAGAACCAACATGAGAACTACATAAACTCAAGAGGCCACGTGTCCCAAAGAGAGCCCGTTTAGGTCCACTCACAGGAGAGGGACGAGCAGCAGAGCGTTTAACCATGGTACCTGTGACTTGATGGGCGGATGGATGATAACATGACTACATGCACACAAAGAGCTACAAGTCACAAGTGCAGCATTCTTTTTTCAAATAACACGCTTGGGGCCCGTGTCGTCCCACTTTGGCCTGCTTTGATCTGGTCTGTGGCCGAGCTTTGGCCTTTCGTAAGCTTCAGAGCAACTTTGGAGCATGTAGAGGACACCGGGGCTGAGGTCAATTCACTATGAGTTCAGTCCTTGAATTGAATGAATTCCAGCATTGCTACTTATTTCATTTATGTCTTTATCATTTTAGATCAGAAACCATCACGATTCTCTGTTTTTAAGAAGGTCAAAATGATTGGAAAAACATGGATCTTGATTAAAAGCCTGAACTGACTGACATGGAAGTGAACTGACCCCCACCCTGGCAAGGTGTCAATGAGGATGGCTTTGGCTGGTTGGTCAGAGCTGAGAATGTGTTTTCGTCTTGAAAAAAGTATACTGCATCTTTAAAAGTAACAACAACTAGCCACTAATAATAATAATAATAATAATAATAATAATTCGCCCAATAAGGTAACAGCAGCTGGGTGAGCTGATTGTTGATTGGTTGTTTACTTACAGGTAATAAGAGTATGAATAGTAGGTCCTCCTGGGGTTGTGAGCCAATCAGAAAGCAAAGAATGAGACACAAGGGAATAATGCAAATTAGGACAATACTGTCCTGTCTCAACCAGTAACAACAGAAACAGAAGAAAACACCCTTTGATTGCTAAAACTTGAGGGTCATGCAGGGGAGGGGAGGGGGTGCCATAACATCTACGGGCCCTAATTGTTTAAAAAAAAAAAGTAAAAACCCACGTTTAATGCTAAATAAATGCTACAAAACAAGCTGTGAAACTTAAATAACATCAAGGAGCTATCAGTATAAACCTATCGACATGCACTCTTTCTTTCTTTACTCCTGGATTTTAAAATGTTCATGCAATAATTTTAACGCTACGCTGACTGTAACTGTGACTGGACAGCCCATGATTAGAGAGTTAGCCCTAATCAGCCAATGACCTTCTCCACTCCGCTATGAATACGTTAAATATTCGGTCAAAGCTATCCCATTTGTAACACCAGGCCGCTCGCTTCCTGTAAAGCAAGCATGATGTCATTGCGATGTCATCATGTCCCACCATTTTAAAGATGCAGTATTGTTCAGAGTGGTTTAATGACAATGAAGATTGATCTCCCCAGAAACCTTTATGGAAGAGAAGGATCTAAACATACCCCTCATTGAGGGTGACATACAGTAAAAATCACAACGTTATATCACAAATCTGTGCAGAAATAGCAGATTAACGTCCGTTTTCACGGCTTGAGAAGCTCCTGATGTCAGTCTTTTCTCCCAGGATGTGAAAACATCTCACTGCTGTCATGGTTTGTTGTCATAAATCACAAATCCTGACTTAGTAAAGGCCTATGTGTACAGTTCAACCATTAATACACAACTTTTAAAGTTAAAAAATGCTTAAAAATGTCATAACTTTAATCAGTTACCATCACACACTTGTTTACGGCAGTCCTTTTATCAGCGCTCCCTCATGTTTAGCTGTCTAGCACATTAGTTATTTGTAAACTATAGTCCAAATGCAGACAGTAAAAGACATTAAATCCACGCAGCGTTCAAGGGACAGATACTGCTCGGCTTGTAACAGTGACCAGGCCGCTGAGCTCACACTGGTTTCAAGCAGACACAGCCTCTGCAGTACATTTCAAATAACATCTACCCTTCACTTTAATCTCTGGTTATCATTTACAATTACACTTTCACACTAAAGCTGCAGCATGAATGCAGGCCCACACAAATTAATTACGCAAATGAGAAGAAGCGCACGGGGGTCAGGGACTGCAGGAGCATAGTTCTCTGGTGACGGGAGTTCATTACTGCCTTAATTTAATGTCTGTAATTGTTTTTGATTTGCTGAGTGAGATCATGATTAGCGGGTAATTGAGATCCTCTGGAGCCTCTGGCAAGATGCAGTTTTCTGAGTTCAGATGAAATCATGAGCAGTATCATCTTAAAGTGATGACTGCTCACTGATCAGGCATAATATTATGACCACCTTCTTAATATTGTGTCGGCCTCCCTTGAGACTCCAAAACAGTTTTGACTCATCAGAGAATGGTCCTTCTGAGGGTGTCCTGTGGTGTCTGGTAACACAGTGTTGTTAGAGGAGGCCTTTGTGTCCTGTGGGTTGGGGGTGAGGGGCCTCTGTAGATCATCCCACAGATGCTTGATCAGTTTGGGATCTAGTGAACTTGGAGGCCAGGTCAACACCTTGAAATGTTCTTAATGTTTTGTTTTTTGTTTTGTTTTGTTCTGTGTCAGGCTGCATCCTGCTGTGGATGGCTGCTGCCATCAAGCCAGTGGTCATAATGTTGTGGCTGATCAGTGTATGACAGTCAATGGGTAAACTACACCATTTATTATTATATTATGGCAAATTCCTAATTATTTTGTTTTAGAGAAACTTCATATTTTCATTGAAAGATTAAGGGAAGAAAAAAACATGTTCAGCAACAGTTAATTCTTACACACACGCACTCACATGTACATGAGTTACAAACACACTGAAGTATGCGCACACATATATAATTAACCTGAGCAACTCATAGGCTTTGATCAATACTGAGCAAATCTACAACCTGTGTAGGCAAATTTAAAGCATTTAGCTATTAAATCAGCCAATATATCAGTATATACATATACTATATATCAAAACTGCACTATTTCTTTTTATTGTGACTGTGAAATTCTTTCTTCAAATATTCAATACTCATTTCTGCCTTGATCTGTTGCAAACTGAGATTCAGCTGTTGTGTCGTGTTCTCATGCTGTGGATGAGTTTAACCGCCACATGGTGGAGCTCTGCACCAAATTAACATAACAGGAGCTGACACGTCACAGCGACGCCAGGATCGGCTCAGATCCCTCTCAGTGCTACGCTGTTGTAGAAGTAAAAGTTTACATCTGTGTATGTGTTATTTCTTCCCCTCTTATGACAGTCTAGTACAGAAATATTAGTTTATTCTCAGTCAGCTCTGACTAAATGTCCTTTTCTAAATCACAGATTCACAGCATTTTCTCATTTCACTCTTGTTAGTTAGTTTTGTTTCCTTGGGAAGCTCTCTCCCTGTCTCTCTCTGCCACATTCTCACTTGAGTCAGCTGTTCATTGTGTGGTTCGATTCAACAGCTGTGATGTACAACAACAACGACAAAAAAAATAATAACATCCCCTGTGAGCTTTCTTGCTCTAAATCAGCCAGGGCTCTCTAATTCTGGAAACGCCTTATTTTCACACGGTTGTTTGGAAACCCTTAAAAACTTCAGGGAGCGACCAAACTGGTTCTGAAGGGAGATCAACGTTTATGGTGGATGGATGGAGGATGGTGTTATACTACAGCAAGTACTGGACCAACAAACAACAGGAGATCTGGATTCAGGAGCACATATCTGCGTGTCTGTGTGCTTTTGTATCTGCATGCGTGTCTGTGTGTACGTTCAGTATCAGTTGTGTAATTATTTGGCCTCTTCAATAAACTCGTCATCAGAGCTGATTGATTTTGGGGGGTGTGATCGGGCGGTGGGTGCCACTCACCTCTTCTTGACCAACAGGATGGCCACAAGCACCAGGAGTATGAAAACAAGAACGCCGGCGCTGATCCCGGCGATTTTCACCACCCGGTCCGTCTGCTTAGCGGGGTCAGGGATGACTTCTGGTTCCTCTGTAGCGCCTGATACATATAAATACAACATAAGTAATGTGGTTCAAACACAGAGTCGTACAGATCCAACCTAACAGAATACAACAGGTTTTTTTGTCATTATTTAACAACAATGGGTTGTGGCCTTCTGCGGGAAGCTTTAAGGATAAATGAAAACTAAAATGCATAAATGTTTTTTAGTTTTCTTTTCAGTGGGTTTGCAGGGTTCATGTCTGAGATGAAAAAAAATACATCTCTCACAGTGTAACCTCTGAAATATCCCTCAAAAAAACTAGTAAAAGCTCAGTGAGCTTGTGGTTGCTTTTGTGCTATTGTACTCTTATTCAGAACTGGATCGTCCTTGACCAAATTTTTTTTTAAAAAGGGTACCTGCCAATATCTAGTTTCCTCTTAATTTCCTTTCTATGAACAAACAAAGAGCTTCTAGCTTTCACTGAGGCTACTTTAAAGGACAGTTGGTTGCAGACAGCAGCAAGTACGCTCCTTCAGGGTGACCTGTAGTTGCCTTCAGGTGCCAGTAGTCGCTTTTAAACCCTGCTGCTAAATTACTGCTGCTACTTCTATGTAGAGGTACCCCTCTAGAGGCAGTGGTAGATTTGAACGAGCTCTGACTTTGCTATACACCAATCAGCCACAACATTATTACCGCTGACAGAAGAAGTAAATAACATTGACCATCTTGTGAGAATTCAATGTTCTGCAGGGAAACTTTTGGACCTGGCATTTATGTGGATGTTACTTAGACATGTAGCACCCACCTAGACCAGACAAGACACCCCCACCCCATAGCAATGACACTCCTCGATGGCAGCAGCCATCCCCAGAAGGACGCAGGATGAAGAACAGCACAAGGTGTTAACCTGGTCTCCAAATTCCTTAGATCCCAGACTGATATATATGAAGGGCTCAATCAAAGCTACAATAAACTACAATAATTATACACCACATAATCATTAATACCATGTTCCATTTCTGCTAATACAGCCTTCACACTTCCTTAAGGAACTGAATGACTAAAAAACACAGCTGTACCTGAGCTTCTGACTTTAATCAGAGTAAGGTAATGTGACCATATTAAATCACCCAAACCTTCTGTTGAGACAAAGAAGCAAACATAGCCAAGCAAAACCAGACATCTACAATTTCAGAAGCTGGAACTTTAGCATAGCATTTGAATTCAGCTCCGTTGTGCTGACTATACGCCGGCCAAACAAATGATGTAGAAAAGTGTGCCATCAAACAGCCGGAGGAAATGTTTGTTTTCTCTGAAGGAGCCTTTACAACATCGCCCTCACATCAGAGGAAGCAGGGAGCTCGACAAAAGAATCCAAGTTCAAGCGGTTTAATCATCCCTGCGCCAAAAGATCAGGTAAATATCAAGTCTCTAAATATTCTTTATAAAGAAAAAAAAGCACAGAATGTCATGGTAACTGTCAATTATAAGTCAAATATAGCCAAACGTTTTATTCAGCGAGGTTATTTTGGCTTACGGGCTGGATTATTGAGGTAAATTCTTCATTAACGTGGTTGTAATGAATCTGCTTCTACGGCTTACAGTATATCATCTGAACATTTGAGAGCAGATGTTTTGGGGTTGGCTCCAGACTTGAAGTACGAAGAAACATACTGAAAACAAATTAGTAAGCGTGGAGATATAACCCTGTTAAAAGGCTGTGGCTGAGCATCAAGTGGAAGCTGACAGTGTTTACCCCTGGCCTGAACCTTCTTCTGGAGCGGGGCCAGTTGAGCTGAAAGCATTTTTCAGCTCCTCATTCATGTTATTTTATCATCATCATCACCTGAACCGGTGAACTCTCTGCACACTCACAACTCCTACTCCCAGCTGCATTCACACTGAGGAAAAGAATAAATAAACACTGCACATACACAAACAGAGGAATAATCAATTGTCCGTGGGCCTTGCGCCTTCTTTTCTGTCTATTTCAGGTTATCTTCGGCGTCACGCTCTCGTTGGGAAATGTTTTTTTGGAATGCAATTTGACCGCAGCCGTCCCAATGTTCCTGCACCAATGTCACCGCATATTACGTGTAGTCAGACTCATTTCTGCTCCTGATGACTTCGGAGAATTGACCGAACTCCCTGATTTCGTCTGTTTCTGATATAATTCGCCAGCGATGTTCCAGGCAGAGCGCAGTTTAGACGCCGTTGATCACGGACGGAAAGTCAACAGAAGAGACAGAGAGCATCTGTTTTCGGCCTCCCAAAGCTCTGCTTAGCGATCCGATCTCGTGGCGGCGGGAACGGTTCATACGACGACGCCGTGAGAACATTATTATGTATTATGATAATCCAAATAATCCAACTCAAAGACATATGCACAAAACTCAACATAATGCAACACATCTATCAAACAATAATCCACTTCTAATGCTAAATATCAACAAGATCAACATAATCTCCTCCTCCCTCTCTTCATCTGAATCAGTATTTTGTTCTAAATGTGTTAGCCAAAAAATATATAAATAAATTGAAATGCCTCCATCCAGCCTTATGCAACAACATTTGACAGGAACACGGTGACTCAGTGTCAGTGATAAATGTTGCCTTTAAAGGATGAGGTAGGCATTATCCTTTCTCCGTCAATTTTCCATGTAGAGACCAAATCCGACAATGCCACAGCTTGCCCGAGCTCCCATGATCCTTAGCGTCCAATCTGTTGATTGGTGATTAATGCAAACTGTTTTTAGGTCTCTATCTTCAGCTGTGAAGAAATACACATCTGAGTAATTACAAGAGGAGTCATTCACTTGTTTTGAACAGTTTCTGAACTATGATGCAGAGAGAAATAAGCTGAATTAGGGTTAATACTCACTAGGACTAATGCATTGTTAGTTTTGGGCTTCAAATGGGATTTTTAAGCTTTGTGAAAATACAAAACACTTAATGTAAATCACATATTATTAATAAAACTATAGAAATATCTGCCACATGTGTCCTAAGATAGAGTTAGAGAGATATATGTGCTGATATTAGCTTATTGATTGGATCAGTGAGTAAGAAGAATTTGTGGTACAATAATACCCAAATACACAGATTGGGCATAACATTATGACCACCTTCTGAATATTGTGTAGGTCTCCCTTGTGCCTCCAAAACAGTTGTGGCTCATCATAGAATGGACATGGGCCTTCTGAGGGTGTCCTGTGGTGTCTGGTAACAGGGTGTTGTTATTGGGGGCCTTTGGGTCCTATGAGTTGAGGGGAGGGGCCTCTGTGGATCATCCCACAGATCAGTTTGGGATCTAGTGAATTTTGAGGCCAGGTCAACACCTCGTGCTGTTTTTCATGTTTTTTCAGTTGTTCCTAAACCGTTTTTGTGTGTGTGTCTGTGTCAGGCTGCATCCTGCTGGGGATGGCTGCTGCCTTCAAGGAGTGTCATTGCTATGGGGTGGGGGTGCCTGGTCTGGTCTAGGTGGGTGCTACATGTCTAAGTAACACCCACATTAATGAATGCCAGGTCCAAAAGTTTCCCAGCAGAACAATTAACTGTCACAAGATGGTCAATGTTATTTACTTCTCCTGTCAGTGGTCATAATGCTATGACTAATCAATGTATTTTGGTTTGCTATTATATGGAGTGTCCACAAGACAGTGCTAAGTAATTAAATCCTGCATTTTTATTGTAGTCACAATTAAAAAAACGCATGTAAGTAATACTTATCTTTTCAAAAAATAGCTTATTAGACACGTTAACAAATAAATACTAGTAGGGAACCGGCTGCCGCCCTATGAATTAGTGTTGTGGTCAGTTATTTCCTTTTAATTTTGAGCCTAATGACTACAACAATACACTTGTTTCTTTCCATCAGCTGTGAGGCCAAGCAGCCATTTGTAAATCACGAATTGGGGGAAAAAACCAAGACTACATAAAACAGTAACAATCTTTAAAGTGTTCTCAGCCTGACCTCATAATGTCGGCTGTAGCTCTTAA
Organism: Planiliza haematocheilus; assembly: GCA_005024645.1. Classification (NCBI taxonomy): domain Eukaryota; kingdom Metazoa; phylum Chordata; class Actinopteri; order Mugiliformes; family Mugilidae; genus Planiliza; species Planiliza haematocheilus. Next base: position 6,632,747 of record SRSE01000853.1, on the reverse strand, counting down.
TGTCTGTAAAAAGGATCCAGGTCAGTACACTAACCCACCCAGCCACAAACACCCACACACAAAACACCCTGGGGCAGCAGTGACAATACACAATACATCAGATGACCTAATAGGACCACCATCACTTAATCCTCCCTCCCGGACGCACGGTTGAGTGCACACACACACATGTAGCGGGGCGGGAAGGGAAAAGATGGGACAGTCATCTGACCTCTCTGTCCATTAGTGTGTCCGCCTCCCTTATTATTAAAAAAAAATCTAAAATCCTCTCTAAAGTCTTTCAGCTTCTCTCAGGCCTCCCCAGGATAAAATACATAAAATTGAGTGTCATCATGTTTTAGCTGCCTTTAGGTAAAGCTGACCACCTGTTCCAGTAATTCCTGAAATATGATGAGTGAGGAACGTCAGCAGTTTCTCACATTTTGACTTATTCAAGTGTGGAAACATGACTCCTCACAGCACTGGACTGACTGGACAACACCTTTGTTGTGTCTCATAAGACCAAATAACCATAAGACTCTGTGCTCAGATGTTTAACTTGTAGATGGCCTGTAAAGTTTTGTTAATAACGTTGTTTCTTTTCATTAAAAAAACTCTCAGTACAACGCTAGACAGCAGAGAATTTATAGCCTGATCTAGTTTGCAATGGCCGTTCCTTGATGGGTCTTTATACAAATGCTTAATCAACTTAACTTATACAGTCATAATGATTCACTGAACAATCGTTACGGCTGATTGTCCTCAAAGCAGTGTCACTTTTATCGTGCGGTCTTTTACGAGTCTTCTGCAGAAGGTCAGAGCGGTTGGGTGCAGAGCAGCATTGTACTCTGATTTACCTTTTTTGCCACCACAGTAACAGCTGAGTGGAGAGGAACTGAGGTTAAGTGGAGTTTATACCTCTGTGGGACATAGATGTCGTAACCTACTGCCATAACCTACCACTGTAACCTACGGGAGCCTAGGTTACCTAGGTTAACTACGCTGGCGGGAGCCATTTACACTTGTGCACTCACCAGTTTGGCTGTAAAAACATTACCCAAACACTAGTCTGCGCTGTGTCTTTTTTGCCAGTCTGATTGATTTTTCTTTTGACTTCCTGCTTCACGTTCAACAAAACCGACTGAACCGAAAACAAGTCACACAAATCTTTGTATCTCTGAACCTCTTCAGTTAAACTTTGCTCGATGTGTTCCATCTTTATTGATACAAAACAATCAATTCGAAAGTTGCGGAGATGGAAAAGCAGCCGGAAACACTGAAGTGGAAACACACTACTACCAAGCGGACCAATCACAGCCCTTGCGGTCTGCGTCACCATGGTGCGTAGTTACATTTCTGGGGAGACGGTGCTAGGTTGTGCAAATAGGTCGGTGTTGATTCCACCCCTTAGTGGACGTTCTGTGAAAGCCTATTCCCTTATGTTCACAAAAGCTTGGATTATCTGCTGTTTGCTCATTAATGACTGCAGTCTCGTCACGTTTCAAGCAATTACATCAAACTACGTCATGAGTCCAAAGAAACTTGCTTAAGACAAACAGTCCTGAAAATCTTCACAATGCAGTCTCAGTTTTAGTGAAGCCTGTTTTCATTCAACTTTTCACCTGTTTTCTTTTCTTTTCTTTTTTTCCAGTTCTACAAACTTACTCGCCAAACAAACACTAAAATGCCTTCTCTCTCCTCTGAAGCTCAACACCACCGACAGCACAACAGCGTGGGATTGTCAATTTCATTGAAAAAAACATCCAGTATTTTTTTCCTGTTTATCCCCGTTCTTACGCCACACTGCTCCAGCTCTGATCCATCGGCCGCATTTCTAAATGTCTTTCCTGTGTTTTTATGAGTCTCGTGTGCTTTTTCCCAGGGATTAACTCTGCTCCGTTTAAAGCCCGGCTGATAATCTATCAGCATATGGCTACTGGTGAAGATCCGACCTTTAGACTAACATAATAAATGTTTTCTGTCCCTAAAGTGCTCAAATATTATATTGTCATCTCTAATGCTCTTAATGCAAACATGAACACAAAAGGATCAGATTGTAATATATACTGTATCAAAACAACATTAATGAGCAGAAAAACCACACAGATAAACAGATTATCAGCAACAGAAGACGACTGACCCGACTAGATAAATAAAAATACATCATTTGTAATAAGTATTTTTTCTCAGCAGCCAAATGTGGAAAACATCTGTACCGTCTGAGCTGTGTCTAATTATAAAAGTAAGACTAATTTACAGTATTTATAGATGAGAGTGTTAGCTTACGTTTAGCTGCCAGCCTCAGACACTGCGTCTTAGTTTCCTGAAAGAAAAGAACAAGAAGAAGTCACACAACACACCAAAGAGAGTAACGTATAGATTATTTTTGAATGTATACACCAAGTATATTTACTGAAAGCAGCTTCCGGGTGAGAGGTATGAGTTCACTGTGTGTTCAGTGCGCCTGCATGTGACCAAAAGTTAAATAAATAAGATTGTGTATTTACCCTCTCCGTGCTGCTAACAGCTTGAAGATAGATGTTGTAGTTCTTCCTCGGAGCAAGCGGCGGATTCCAGAAACCCTGGGGAGCAGAAGGAGGGATCAGTTTAGCTTTATACGAGGCAAAATATGCAGATTGTCAGCAACAGAGCTATGCTGATTAAAAATAAATCACTTGTATTACAATATGGTATATTAAAACAAACCAACTTCATTTCCCACATTCCTGTTACCCTGGTTCCTGCATGGTACTTATATATATTTATATATATATATATATATATATATATATATATATATATATTTAAGCTTAGAGTGATTTCTATTTGATAAGCTTATCTCTTCACCTGATTTTGGCTGCAGTACGCTGATATGCGTGTTGTTCGGATAAAAAGACTTGCCTGATATGTCTTGTTGTCTCCCACAGTAAAAGGGAGCGGCTCCGGCAGGTTGCTGGGGGACAGCTGGGCGGCATAATAATATGGGGATCCACCACTGGACGCGCTGTGGTAGGAGACGGGCACCTGGGGAAGTTGGGGAGTTGCTTACATTAAATGCAATGGACGGGTTTAAAAAAAATGCAAATGTATATGTAGACGTATACTGTACTGTACATTTAAATCAAAATATGACCGTACGTCTGGCTGAGAATACAATATATTATAGAGCAAGGATCAATAGGTCTATAGAGCGCAGATGTGGCAATCAACCTCTTCTTTGGAATTAAACTCTTAGAACTCTTGGAATGAATTATAATGTATATTGGCACATTAATACATGGATACTAGACGGGTTCTGTATGCTTGAGCGGATCAATAGTCACCTCATAACAGTCAGAGGAAGCCTGGCGACGTGTCCGCTGAGGATTCACTTCCTCCACCACAATCTGGTATGCACTGTAGACAATGAGAAAAGGTAAGTACAGTCAGAATGTATGTTTTTGTTGTTTTCTCTAACGCACTCTGGGCAAATTAAAACATTTCAGTGTAGTTACATGCCATGTGTATGTAGTTTTGCCCATTTAATTAGTTATTTTTTTATGTCTGAATATAATAACTGGCTGTACAGTAATGTTCAACCTATAGTATTGTTTATTTTATGTATAATGGATGGTGTGGGTGATAGAAGTACCTTATAGGTGCGCCCTTTGCCTGGGCAGGTTTCAGTAGGACAGTGATGGTGGTTGCAGTCTCATTGAGAAAGGCCTCAGACCCATCATACTCATCTATCGTCGGGGCTGAATAGAGAGTTTGAGTTAGTATAGCGCACCCTCATGCATTCAGAATATGTTACTGAAGAATATTTCTAAGTTTATTTTCTACCTGAAATATTAGTAGTCACGTTGAGAGTGGTTGCGGGGCCGAACCCTTTGGAGGTCGATGCTCGTATAGAGAGCTGATACGTGACTCCTGGGTGGAGCTGGGCAAACGTGTAATGAGTGGCGTTCGATGGCAAAGACACTGTGAGTCCCGGTCGTTGCAGTGGAACCGAAGGGTCAAATGAACGCACGCCGCTGTAGCTGATCTGCAAAGAGAGAGGGAAAACTGTTTTTTTAGACATGCTTTCGTAAATGAGCAAGCTGCTAGTTTGTTTCCTTCTGCTGATAGTACCTCATACTGGATGATGACTCCATTGGGTTCAGTTGGTTCCTTCCAGTAAAGACTTAACGTCTCTTCAGAGGGCGTGGCCTTAAGTGACTGACTGGGAACTGCACCAGGAACTGTTAACACACACACAGACCAAAACATTGCATTTGATTCATGCAAACAAACACATTGTAAAAGCGAAGTAAATGCGTAGATAATTAAATATGTTGTCTCGCACCATCTTCATCAGTCTGTATGATGGTCTCGTCACTCTCTTTCCGTCCCTCTGGGTTGGTCAGAATCATCTTCAGGCTGACATTGGTGTAGGGAGGCAGGTTTCCCACCAAGTGGCGCGGAGCTGAGGGGAAAGGCAGTGACAATGAATCATTATTCATTATTTAAGTATACCATATGAGGTACTGGTTTATCATGCGGTACAAATCCCTGCGTCGGTGTTGAGCAGTACCTTTAGGGTCCATGTCCAAGCAGTCGGCTTTGCTGCGGTTGTTGGCAGTCATGTAGTGGTAACAGATGGTCACGTTGAAGGTGTGACAGCGAGTGATGTTGTAACCCAGCGATTCCCAGTCCACTGCTATCAAACGAGACCTGGTCTCTGCGATCTTCAGCCTCTTAGGAGTCCGCATGGGCTCTACAGAGAAAGAGAACAGTAAGGCAAGGAGAAGATTCATGATTTGTACCATCTTTATACCATGATTATCAAGCAAATGGACCTGAGTGTTGAGTAAGACAAAACAAAAAGGGTTTAACAAACACCCATTTATGCTCGACGCTGCCATTCAACCATTTCCCAAATGCAATAACTTATACGAGGCGCATCTTTGGTTTCCATCTTTTATGTGCATTCAGACTGCTATTGTCAATATAATCTACTTTCCCTCCTCCCTGTCCAGGGCTTTAATTACCTTAACTGGCTCATTTAACCGGATCAATAACCTCTCAGTCCCTACGCACACACATTTACAAGAAAACACTACAGACACCAAACTAAGCTAGAACTGCTCATATGAGTCCCAGGCAGTACATTTACATGAACCTACTTCTGCTTCCTCAGCCATTCAACATTAAGGACCACCTCTCCAGCAGGGGTATACACTTGAACATATTGTGGCGACCCATCAGCCTGAGAGGATTTGTTGCATTCTGCAAGAAAGCTATTATCTTTAGGACCTGCCAATCATTGAGTTATTTCACAAGGTACGGGAACCACTTCTCTAACTGGAGAAGAGATCACTCAATCAAGAAGGACGTTATTACTCCAGAGGTTGTAACTGTTTATTGAAAAGCCTTTATCACTAGCACAGCAGTGACCATTTCACTTCACCCTCCAGGGTAATGCAGAGCAATACTGCAGCATCAGGGTATAACTGAAGGCAGGGGTAAAATATTTACCAAATAGGTGTATTCTCAGAAGTAGGCTTCTACTCGTACGTTTTTTGATTCAAGTCCACATATCACTGGTGAAACAGCCTCTTTTACCATCATTTATTTCATTATTAGATTATCCAAGTATACGTATTAACCCTTGAACTAATCTCTCTTCATTTATTACGCCTAAAAACTTACAATATCCAGTGTCTTACAGCGACATTAAGTCACACTAGAGTCAGATTAGTCATCTGCTGAAACGTCTGCTCTATTTGTGAAGCCTGAAATCTTTAAATGACATTTCTGTGGGTTTGAACAATGCGCAACAAACGTTTTATTTAGTTTTTTCTAAAGCGCTACACCACAGTGTTACTCTGCAGAGCTGAATTACGTATTTAGTAAGTAAAACTAGTGACTATAGCTGTGGGACAAGAGACGTAAAAGCACATTTAACAGAGAACAAGTATAGAGTGACGTGAAACTGAAATACTTCAGTTAAGTATTTCATGCAGTCCAAACTTCTCCTGCCCACACATTTTAGTGAGGAGTCATACACATCATCTGAGCACAAATGAGTTGAATTGGTTTACAATAAAAAGGCTCTGATTGGTTGGAAGACTATCCAGTTGCATCTAAATAGAGCGTTACCAGACTCATATTCTGATAAGAACTGAGTCTGTCCACACTAGGCCAGCCAAATCACATACGTACTTAGTTTCCACTACATTTCAATAGAGTATTGAAGACAACAAGCTATAAGCTGAGTTAAAGAATCACAAAAGCTGCTTTGATCAAGCTCAATGCATCAGTACCAAACTCTGATATTGACTGTTCTCATTGGCTTTTGAAATCCACACACTGAAGCCATGAATAAAGAATGAATATATTATTTTTTTTATCATAAATTGACTTCACATTAATATTCAGTCCATCACATGTTGACGTTTCATCTTTTTTTTGTCTGCCTCGCTGTAATCCACCTGCTCCCTTATGTCCTTTTTTTAATAAAAACAGCTCACCTTAAATAGAGACGCAAGCCTCTCCTCCCCAGACCCCTCCTTGTCTTGCTCTGTGTTTTTCCCTGGGTCTTCCTCTCTCAGAGGAGACAACACAAGGACACAAACTTGTCGCTCCCTCTGACAACCCATTATCTGCCTGTCACTCACAACACACATGCGCAGACGCTACACACTCACACCGGGTTATTACCCAAAGACACACATGGGCTTTAGGTTGTGACAGAATCAAGATTAAATCTGGGCAGAGCGTGCCTAGGTGTGTGTGTTTGCCTCAATAAAACTTCTCATAAGAATTCGTCGTCAAGGGCAAACACAGCCCTCACATATGCTCCCAAACACGCAAACGCGCTGAGCTGTAAGCAAAACACAAACATGTCGGGTTTGCTAAATCGTTTAGATATAAATATCTCACTAATAATAAAGTGACATATAGACAGAGACTGAGGAGACGTGAGAGAAGAGAGGAGGCAGCACGGGTAATTGTCTCCTAAGCAAATATTACTGCTGAGCTGTGTGTGCGTATATGTGTGCGTTTGTAGCTGAGGGGGTCAGAGCAATTCATTTTAGCTTCAACCTGTTATTGGATGGTTGACATTTAAATAGAGCAAGAGGGAGACCGGCTGCTTTCTACTCGTCTGTCTCCTCCTGTAGATGTCTCTGCCTCTCTGTCCACTCTCCCCTGTTCAAATCAATACTTGTGATCTTCACCATAAACCCGGCTATTAGGATACACACAAACACACACACGAACACAGCTAGGGCAATGTAATAAATCGTATTGATTTCAAGGTCTCTAGATGCTAACACTGCTTCACAGTGAGATGGTCTTCAACATGGAATTAAAGCAAAATATACGAGTAGCGCCTACACACACACACACACGTATGGCTAGCTTTGTGAGGACATTCATTGGTGTAATGCATTCCCTAGCCCCTTAAGCTTACCATCGCAACTAAGTGCCTAACCCTAACCCTAATGTGCGGTTTATACCTCCGTGTCAATTTGACACTGTAGCCTGACGTGCATCTCCCAGACCGCATGAGCTGTGACTGGTCGACTTGGTAGTAGTGTGTTTACCCTTTAGTATTTCCAGGCTGCTTCTCCATCTCCGCAATTTTCTAAAAATTTGTATGACTCGTATTTGGCGAAACTTGGACGAAAGTTTTAGCCACTATTATTGAAAGTGAAGCGAAGAAGTAGAAACAAAAATGAACCCGACTGGCAAAAAAGCAGAGCGCCAACTAGGATTTGGGTGTCGTTGTTATAAAGTATAAATGGCTTGCAACGGCGTAGGCTACATGCGTAGATTAAACCATATGTCTCCTTCAGTACTTTAAATGAGGCTTTACCCTGATAATAGCCCGGCTTAACCCTCAAACAGCCTCGTAAAGAACTGAGAAGCAGCCGACCTGTCCTCACGTCAAAGGTGTAAAACTAAACACCGGTCCTCAGAAAGATAGCTGTATAAGAGCACACAAACACAAACGGCCGTGTTTCGATCACTGCGGAGGGCATTACATTAATTTCCTCAAGACGTACACTTACCATAAATCATAAGCCCTAACATCTCCAGGATTTGAGTTACTGGGGCCCTTGGGTCGCAAGACTGGTCCCCATAATGACTGTGTATAAAAATGTATGTCTCGGCAACACACAAAATCCCATTCCCCTCCTGAACCATAAATGCATTGCTGCTAATCTCTGTCTATTTACTGTACGTTCTGAAAGCAGGTAGAGAGAAAATTATAAGGGTAGAGACTGATAAAAGAGAGAAAGAAAGAAGGAAAGAAGCATAGGAACTGAAGGAGGAACAGTGGAAAAACAAAACCATGTGTGGAAAAACGAAACCGGGTCTGGAGGGAGCGAGGGACAGATAAAGGGAGAAGAGCGAGAGAAAAAGATGAGAGAGGGAAAGAAAGGGACAGAGAGGTGGAGCGGGTAAGAGCGATAACTAGTTTGGAATGCGGCCAGAGTCGAGCGGGACCCGGTCCAATAGTGAACCACAGAGGCTGCCTTGTCCCTTTCCCCTCCTCTGGTAAGCAGACAAACGGCTGGATTCATATTGGAACTAAAAGGCTTTGTTCTCCACAGATGGAGCTTTGAAAGCGGCAACAATACCAATAAACACCAACAATAACACCAATGATGGAAAGCTTCATATCAGCAGAATCCAGAGGTTGGATTTAAAGAACGGAAGAACAAAAGGAACGGAAACTAAATGAAATAGGACTACGTTGAAGGCAGCAAAGCACATGTCCCTCAACATGAAGCGCTAGGAAGAGCCAGCAAATATGCAGCTTTAAAACCGGAAGGGGGCTTAAGAAAAAAATAAAATGAAGAGAAGAAAAGAGGAGAGGAAAGGGGAGAGGATGGGAGGAGGGGGGAACAGAAAAGGTTGACAGGAGATGTAGCTAAATCCAAGTTAATCTGTCCAATTAGTTCCTGGTAATCCTTCTACTTTCATGAGAAAGACAAATGAAACTCCATCCATTCATTCTGTCTCTAATTTCTCTCAGCATGCGCCCGTCTCTTTCTGGGCCAGATTTAAGTACATAAAAGGTGCAGATTTGCATGGCACCCCTGTTTTCAATTTGCACTTGCAAGCTATATGGATTTGAATGCTTTGCAAGTTTCCTATGCAGAGTCAAATAATGAAAGAAGGAGCAAGACTAGGACATCTGCAGCTCTAAAACACCTTTAAATGAACTTCATATTATTAACACACCTTGTGGGTACACACGGGTAAAATAAAAAATAACTCAAAGCCGACATTTACAGCAATGAGGAATGAAATAAATATAAATATTTTCCGAATGACTCCAAATGACTCCACAGTTATATGGGTGAGTAAACGATCATATCTTATGCCAGAAATAAGGTCGTAAAACATGGTAATTCCCCTTTAATACAAATACAAGAAAATTCAATCCAGCAGCTCAGGCCAACAAGACTTTCGTTATTCTCACTGTCTCTGACTCTCAGTCTTAAAGTCCTGCTTATGTACATCTCCAACAACAGGTAAACAAATAATGCATGCATGTGTTTTGTGAAACTAGTGTGGCACTGTCACTTTTTAACCTACCGTCCTCGTACAGGAGTCAACCATGCATTCGATTTTGACTGTTTTGTGTGTCAAAATAAACTACAGAGTCTGTGAAAATGGAAATTTCATCCAGCTTTCATTGCAAATTGAAATTCGTTGCTGGTTTTGACATTTTTACGGGACTGGATAACAAGTAAAAAATAGATGTCATGAACATGTTCGAATTGTATACTTAAAAAAAATAGTGCTACAACAAAATAGCTACAACTCTACTTCCCCGTGTTTATTTTATTTTATTGTAATTGATAAATATTTCATTTTCTGTCATAATTTAAGATTTTTTTCTTCAAAACACATGGCGGCATGTCATAGATGTTTCGATGTGATACACAATACAGGTTTTTAATGCCTCACTGAACCTTGCAAAAAAGTGAATCTTAATCAAATCATTAAAATTAACCATAAATGACCAAATGTATTTGGACAGCCAGACTATATGTGACTAGAACACACGCAGCAAATAATCGCCCTGTGTCTGTTATTTCAAGGGCCTGATCCTTAAAGTGTTGTGCTGCTGACTGACTGTGTGTGCATCTGTGTGTGTGTGCGTGTGTACTGTATATGTTCACACAAGAAAGAAGTACACATGATGTATTGTGTGTGATTCTGACAACATCACTGCTTGCCGTGTCTGGAAACGTGCGTTTTGTGATTCCATTCTCCGCAAATCCAAGTGATGCTGAGTTTGTGCAACATACGACAAATACTGTGAGTCTCCTGAACTGTGTGTGTTTGTGTGTGCGTCTGTCTCTCTCTATCTGTGCGCTCTGTGTGTATGTATGTGTGTGGTTGTGGTTGTGTGTAACCTGCCATGACCAAGAGGTTTTCAGCAGATAATTCAGAGTTTGGATTAAAAGCTACTTCATCACATTCTTCTGCGCGCACAAACACACACACACATAGATCACAAAAACACACTTCCAAGTTGATTATTTTTCACCCTTCAGACAAGAGCAATACATCATCACAGGAGAAAAATCTAGACGAGTTGGAGAGCAGAGACAGAGGATGAGCAAGAAGCAGAGGAAGAGCAAAGAGAAATGCAAAGAAAGACATGAAAAGAGACGAAAGAAGAGAGGAGAGAAAGAAATGAGATCCATCCTGTTATCATATCAATTGCTCTGCAGTGTGTGTGATGTCTGCTCAATATTTTATTAACTTTATTGGTTTTTAATTAAACTGTGATTTGTGTGACGGCATGCTCGGGCTTACGCCTGATGTTTGTGCACACATTTTCCGGCGCCAGTGTGTGCGTGCACGTCTTCATTACATTGTATTAAACTGAATATTCAGTAAACTACAGGTGGTGGGATCAGACAAACCTAACCAAACAGAAAAAGCACAGGAATCATTACCATTTAAATAACATTTCCACCCGGTGTCTGCGTGTGCCTCACTCTCACAACAAATACAAACACGTCCAACCCGTTGCCGGTGCTGTGTGCACATGTTGTGTGTCTGTCTTTGACTGGAGGCAGAAAGATATGAACAGGAAGGAAACTATCATTAAAATATAAATACAGTCCGCAGAATTCAACACTAACTGTACAATAGTTAGTTTCATTATATAGTGATACAGTTCATTCATAAGGAGCTGTGGCTAATCCGTGCACTCTTTTGTTTGGCATTTATAGCAATTATAAGTGCTCTGCTAAGAACTCTACTTGGCTTTTACATTGTAACGCAGATGTTTTACCAGAAAGAAACAAGAATACCATTAAAAGATAATTCTCTCCATTCGCTTAGTATTGCCTTATATTATCTTAGCACTCACGCTTTCTAGCAAAAAGAAGAAGAAATGTTTTTGGCTGCTTTATTGCTGTAAACTGTGCTAAAGTGTTTCCACAGCATGCAGCTTGTGATGTGGTGAAATACTGGTTAATGTAGAAAGTTGTGCAATAATTATGTTTGCAAGTTCCTTAGCCAACTACAGTGTCTTGCTAACACTCGGCTAACATTAGCTGTTAGATGCAGAGAGCTCAAATAATCCTTTGGCACTGTGAAAGATAGAGTTTTGGCTAGATATAAGCATGTTGTTGTGAGAGTTTGACACTTTTGTTGCATATTGTAGCAAAAGACGTCCATTGTGCTCTTCTGTCTTTCATCAGTGGAGCTGCCATGGAAGGCGCTCGCCTTCAGTGTCTTATCCATAGACTGTGTATACATATGGACAACGTGTCTCCACTTCCTTTTCTTGGCTAAAGCAACACTATATTTCCGGGATATGGTGGCATCTTGCGAGTTTGGAGACAGAGTACGGCCCAAGAGTGGAACCGCGCAGAGCCATGATATCGCTGACCCACCCACGCTTCCACCAGGCTCGCATTTTTATTGCTATGCTCTGCTCAACCTCCATCATTTTTTTTTGGCATGGCTACTAGTAGCTGGCATTATATCACATCTTGTTACTATAGTGTCTTAACTTAAACGAAACTTATTGAAACAATTAACACTCGAACGTTCATCAACGTTATAATAACTACCTAAAATTACAGAAACTGTCCTTGAAAAAAAACTGACATATATTTTAGTGTTTTAGTTTGGCGCAAGTCCCATCCACTAACATGGAGGAGGTGGAGCCTATGACCTATACTGCAGCCAGCCACCAGGGGGAGCTCTACTTGCTTTGGCTTCACTTTAGAGGAGCTGTTCCACTGTCCATATTTATACTGACTTTAGTCTTACCCAAGGACACTTGTGGAAGTGTGTGGAGGGGCCAGGGATGGAATCACCAATCTTGCTATCAGTGGACAATCCGCTTTATGAGTTGTATTAACTGCCATAAAACTAAGATGTCATATTTAAATGTTTATTAAAGTGGCAGTTGTTTAATTTCCACTTTGTTTAAAAAATAATTGAGCATGTAGAATAGTCTCATGTGTTGGCAACTTATTTGAAATCATGACTTACTGCAGTGCTACTGCCTTAAAAGCATTTGATTAATGACTACATGTCAGAAAACCTCTAAATATTAAAGATTTTAGACATTTTTCCCCTCTGATCATCACTCTTTATCTTATTATTGTGATTATTTTCTTGTCAGTAGGCAACAAGTGCTCGCAAATACGGCGTGAGTTGATTTAATTCTCTAAATTCATAAACACATTTCGCTGCTTTGGAGTGTTATCTGAGCATTATGTGGAATTACAACAATGAGCTAACGTCTTGTGCTTGAATGAGTAGAAGAAGATTAATTTCCTCTTCCTGTCAAACAGGAAACTGTTCAATACACGAGTCGACTGAACAAGTCTATGACTTCCTCTCTGTCAATAAACACAGGGACACACACAAACACATTCTTTCACCTTCCCTCACACACACACACACACACACACACACACACACACACAGGTTGGCAGACATCAGTCAGACCCCGTGGTTATGAGTTTTCATCTCTCTTCCATTTTCATTCTCCAGTTTCATCATTCTCTCGCCTCTTGCACTCTCTCGCCCAACTCCCCCATTCTCTCCTCTCTTTCTTTTCCAGCCTTATTGTTTTTCATCATCTCTCCATCGCTCCCCGTTCTGTTTCTCATTCAAGCTCATTGCTTTTATTTCTGTCTCTTTCTCTCTCATATCAAACCTCTCGCGCTTGCTCCGTCTCTCTCCCCCAGGCTAGCTGTGTTTATATTTCAGTCGTTTATTTCTACAAATGTCAGACAGTGTTTCTGCCCTCCGTCTATTGATCCACAGAGAGCGAAACGGGATGGGGGAGAGAGAGGGGCGGGGAGAAAAAAGGGGGGAAAGCCAGCGACGAGGAACGAAGCAGAAAGAAAGATACATTGGAGGAGGAACGGAGGAGATGAGAGAAGGGAGGACGCAGGACTGAGGTGAAAGAAGTAAAAAAAAAAAAAGCAGGAGGAGAAGTGATAGAAGGTGGAGAGAGCCTCCAGTATTTTAATCACTCTTTCTCTCAGATCACTGAGCAACTACAGACTGAGTCAGCCTTTTCCCACCTTTCTTCTCCAATTCTGCACCACCTAGCCGCTCTTCTTGCCTTCTCATTGCACAAATATCCCCAACAAAAACATAGATGTCAAAACAATAGATGGACAGATCGATAAATAATCAGACAGGCTTTAAAGAAAAAAGAAAAACTGTGTGCGCGAGAAAAAACTTTTCTTAGATCTAGTTTACCATATGTTAGGTTTCAAGAAAAATGCGTTTCTTAAAGTATAAAGAGGAAGGAATTTATTATAAAGATAGGGTAGTGCTGGGAATTTTATTCTGTGTATTTTTTATATAGGTAACCAACAAACGTGTCCTACCTGCACATTTGGTCCTAGTAATGAGCGGTGGTCCAGCTTTGCCTGTCCCTCCCTCTCCCGGTCTGGTTAGCAGCACCCTGATCTCATACTCTGTGTCTGGGTCAAGGTGCCATAACTTGTAGTTGGGAGAGTTCACGGCGTGAGTCTCGATCCAGCTGCCTGATGTCATGCGGTACTCAACCTGCAGGAATCAAACATATTATGATCAGAAATCATGCTCCGTATTAACTGGCACTGTCCATTTACAATCTAAGCATTTTCTTAAGTTCAGTCTTCTGGTCGGGAATACAACCACGGCTAAATATTTAGTCACTGCATTTCCTGGAAAATTTTAGCCATGCTAAAAGGATGGTTTATACTGCAACACATCCACGCAGGGCCTACATTTAATAAATGTTAAACAAAAGTTACTTTTTAAGAAATCACTGGAGAGACACAGGAAAGACATTTCAGTAGATGGTGCATAAGAAGCATAAGGAGGGAGAGGTTTCTGAGCTTGTGTCGCCACTGACAGACGTGGATGAAGGAAATGCACTGTGGATCATTCACAGATGTTGCAGTCTGTGTCACCGCAACATCTGACTTGTGTGTCATATTACAACATAGGGTACAGAGCTTTACCGTACTGTGAATGGAAGTGATCTTGGTTTTATACTGCCACTGACTGAACTTGATGAACTCTGGTAGAACGCTGTGATCACGTCATTACATAGATTTTACAGCTCAAAAACATCCCGTGTCTTGTACAGAACTTGCCTCTTTCAGTATTATAGGTCCGTCTCCAAATATGGAGTTGGCGTTGAGCTGAATCAGCAGGTACGTAGGGCCGACCCCGAGCAGCTGGGGCGGAGCAATGGGGTGAGGAGGCTCTGAGGAGAGAAAGCAAATGTCACACGGTCATGAAAGATGGTTTCAAAGGAAACACAATAAAACAAGGCCTGTGGTTAGACATTCAGAGTTGTGTAACCATGATGGTCAGCTGATTAGTTTAACATGTGTGCTCATGCAAAGGTCTACAGAGAAACATGTCTTTTCACTCGTCAGTACGTTTGCTTCAATCTTCTTTCCCATTCTTTACTTTCTGACCAAGAATATTACAGAAATACATTATACTTCTAGGACTCTTTTGTAGATACACTTCACATAACAAGCTTTAGATTCAGTTACTTTCATCCAGCAGCAACTGTGGTAGCTGTGTTGTTTCACGCATTTATACACTATACATCAAAAGCTTCCCACCTTCAAAGAAAGAAACTGGAGGGCTTTTATTGGGAAGCAGCTTCAGGAAATGTCAAACACAGTAGCCGGTACTTTGAGTCCTTTTCAGACATAGAAGGTGTAAATTGAATCATCGTATCTGTTCAGACAAAAGTGTCTTTTACACAAATGCTTATGCAAAAAGATTAATGCTACTGCAACATTTTACATCTGGTATGCAAGCAGGAGTGCACGTGTGAACGCTGCGCAATTTGGCAGTCGTTTCCCTGCGTCAATTTGGGGCACACACAGGCCCTACGCAGACCCTAATGCTGTAGCCTGACGCGAACCTCCCCAGAAACGTAACTACACGTCTCGACGACGCAGACCACAACAGCTGCTTCACATCGAGGAAAGGTTACCCGAGGAGATCCGGAGATACAAGCATTTATATGACTTGTCTATGGCAAGATTTTGGCCAAAGTTTTAGTCGTCACTGTTGAAAGTGAAGCAGAAAGTGGAAACAAAAATGAGAGAGCGAGCCAGACTGAGGAGCGCACAAGTATAAATTACTTGCACTGGCATAGGCTACGTGGGTAGCTTACGACGTCTATGAGTAGCAGCACCCTAAATGAGCCTTTACTGAGCCCCTCCATCACCCCGGCATCCATCTGCAGTCTCACCACTAATATTTACTCTCAAACATCTCTGTGCAAATATATATTCTACGGGCAGTGAGGAGGTCAGAGTATGCCCTGTTCGTAAAGGTGTTCAGTATGTCTAAACAAGGTTTAACCAGATAGTTAACAAAGTAAATACATCTAGAGATTTGCTTCATGTGTCAGAACACGTGGATGATTTTTTATTTTTTTTTATGAAGGAATAATAGCCTTTACGTGCTTGGATAAGATTGCACATGTCAAATGTACTGAAATATCTAAACCACTCTTTTATAGTTTACATTACGTCCTCGTATTACAGTCGTGACGCAGCCTCTGAACACATTTTCGTCTCTCGAAATGTGACGGATGTGTGATGGTTCAGGGTCGGTCAGATCAGCGGCAACTGTCACACACGTGTGTGATTGGCAGTTTGAAAACACACAATCTAAAAGTGCATCAAATATTCAGCTGCTTGACACATGTACACACACACAGACACACACCACCCATCAACGCATGAATCCATCACTCTCCACACACACGCTCTGTGATCTGTCGTTCATACAGTAAATCATTCAGATTTTATCAGACACATGCTCAAACACACTATCAGGCGCTGTTGTTATCAGTATTCAGATAGGAAAATATTCCTTCTTTTTTTTTTTTAGCATTCTCGCTTCAATCACATCATATCAAAGTAAATCCCGTTTAATCTAAATTAAATGTGTGCTTGTGTGTGTTACCGTGCATGCTCCAATAATGGCTATATTTTGCATTACTGTCACTTCTAGTTTTCTGTCTGTGTGTGTGTGTGTGTGTGTGTGTGTGCACGCTGAGTGTGGCTGTCAGAGAGGTGCACGCTGGGAAGTGTCTTTTTAGCAACAGATGAAACACTGAAGTTTGACAGCACATGCACATGTGCAACCACAAACACGCACACACACACACGCGCGCTCACAAACGGGCCGACCAGATAATGAATGTTGAAGCAACTTCAGAAAACCAACAACGTCAACAACATGTCAGCTCGCAACGCCGTCAAATAAACAAAGTAAACAACAACATGATTAACAAACAGATAGAGAAATAAAGAAGGGATGTGCACCACATACGAGAGCGGCTTTGTCTATTTCCAGCTTGTGTTAACTTGAGCACACATCTTAAAAATCTATTGAAAACATAAATAATAGACGTAAAAATGAAATGTAACTGGGTCGTTATGTGACTCCAGAGAAAAAACAAGAGCTGGAACGGGTTCACATTTTAGATTCCCTTCTTTATTTGTTCTGCCACTCGTCAACTGTACAGTTGATCTAAAAAAAAAAAATCTAAGAAACCATCAATGGAGTTGTGTCAGCATGTTTTTTATTATTAATCACATGTGCGAACCCTCGCAACATTTTCCTTTTCCGTTTTTTTTTTTTTTGGGTCAGATGTAAATGATAATAACAAAACAAATCAACACTGGGGAACGCTTCAAATGCATCGTGTCGATTCTGACCTAACCCGCCTGTGTGATTAATTTGTTTTTAGTGTCATTCATTTTCAAACATCCCAAGACGCTGAAAGATTTTTTTTTTTCTGATTTAAGTTTTCTAGGCTAGTAAAAGCCTCGAGACTAGAGACTGAGAGACCAAGAAAAGACAGGAATAAAGATGCAGATATTTCATTGGCGACTGGCGAATGGCGCCCACTAGGCATGTTCTTCTTTGTTGACCATCGTCAGCAACCTTGTCAATAAAGTTTAGCTTTTACAAACCGTTGCTGACATCACTAGGAAACTTACTGGAGGAAACTGACCTCCAGGGCTGCAGAAATGTGTGTGAGATCGTGCAAGAATGTGTGTGTGTGCCTTAGTTGCATCAACAGCCAACAGTGGTAGTAGGTTGTCTATAGTTCCATGATGCCTGAAGCTCCACCTGTCACTATTACTTAAGAGACTGTGTGTGTGTGAGTCTCTGTGTACGGCACATTAAACAGGAGATATTTTAGATAATTATATGTTTAATAAAGCTGAATGAAATAAAGTCATAATTCTGTGTTTGTATCGTGTGATTGTAAGGTTGCAGGAGATTATTAAGCCACTTGTGTGTAATGCAAGCTGGCATGAGGATGTATGCATGTTTATGTGTGTGTGTATATGTGTTTGTGTGCTTGTTTGTGTGTATGATGCGAGCTGGCATGATGATGCCCTCTGTCACCGTAGGAACCAGAGGGTCGGGCCTGATTAGAGGCTCGCCTCTGACCAAACCAAAAGTGACACGCAGACACATACATACACTCAAACACGCTTGGACGTCGACTCTTCATACTCAATCTACAGTAAAACCTACAAAAGCAGTGCTGCTGTTTGCCATCATCCATCTACTTGATCTACCCATCCAACGTTGCAACTTAGGACTTAAGGCTACTGAACCTCAGTATTGTTTTTAGTATCTGTACCGCTGTGTTTTGAAACTAGCCTTTGGATATTTGGTCTCATTAACCAGGTTCACTTTTAAATTTTCATGATAAGTGAGTCCCAGATATTCAGCCGAGTCCTAGCGAAAACCAACAAATGTTCTAGAGATAAGCTACAAGCATTAAATTATCTTGCATTTGCACTATTTATTGCACACCCGCTTGCCAAAACATTAGGTACCTTAGTGAAAAAGTGTTCAAATGAAAAAAGGTGGTGATTCAACTCTATGATCATTTGGGAGGATGGTAGCTTGTGGTGCTGTCTTTCTCTTATTTAGCCTAGCCCACTGACTAAAGAGATTAAAAAAAAAAAAAAAAAAAAAAAAAAAATACAATTCAGTAGTTGTGCAAACATTGAATCAACAGCCCTCTCTGTTATTTTAAAGAAATGCTGAATCCAATAACCTTTAAGAAGCTAAGATTTAGTGCAGGACTGTTTCATTAGAATGTATTTGTTTGACTAATATGTTTCGGCAGGTTAAGGCTCATTTAAGGTACCGCGGGACATAGACGCCGCAACCTATGTACGTAGCCTGCGCCAGTGCGAGCCGGTGCGAACAATGGTCCTTTTTATTTTTTTTTATCTCAGAACCTCCTCAGTTAACCTTTCCTCGATGTGTTCCCTCTTTAGTGATCCAAAACAATCAATTTGAAAATTGCGGAGATGGAGACTCAGCTGGAAACGCTAAAGCAGAAGCATGCTTCTACCAAGTATCGCCGTGACATGTAGCTACATTTCTGAGGAGGTCCACGTCAGACTACGTCGTTAGGATCCGCGTACTCTCTGGGCTGTCACATTGACACAGAAGCCAAAACCACCTATGAGTCTCATAGTTTGGGTTTGCTGCTGCGTATTTACCACCATTCGTATCCTAAAAAAATCCTAAGAAGATATTCATGCACGTTCTGCTGAAGGAACAGAGAAAAACGTTTCAGTGCAAGAATCATCTGAGAATCCCATGTCATGGGTCTCGTGCTCTCATGACACACCTCCGTCTGGAAAATGTGCTCCTCTTCTCTGATCTCGGCGGCTCCGGCACACCATAATGGCACATCTTTGTCATCTACATGTTATAAATATCAATAGACTATGCCTGTGAGTACCTGCACCGAGGCAATCTCACATCCCCCAGCGGACCACTTTTCAGGCTTTGAAGATGAAACCAGGGTTAGTGTCCCACTGCCAAACAATTTGAATGTATACGGTTCACATTTCGGCTACGATTTTCTCTCCCTTTTTCCCGTTAATCATATATTCCTCCATCCCATTTCTCACCGTTCTCGCCGTAGCTTCAATTTGATCATAAATAAATATAAAATAGTAAAAATATTAGCAATGCAGCTTAACTCCGTCCATATTCATGGTCGTCAGTGTCCTGCAGGAGCCTCAAATCTCCAACAAGCGTACTTTTCAAGAAGCGAAATAAACATATTCCCTGTTTCTTTGATTTCTCTCTGGCTCTCATCTCCCATCTGATATTACTAATAAATAAACATGAGGCTCCTCTCCTTCCACACATTCAAACACGCAGTCTCCTCATTCTTTTATTGTGATCTCTTTCTAACAACCAGGCTCCAGATCAATATTCATAATCACCAATATCCCTCAAAGCTCCAAAAGCATCTCTTTCACAGATTGTGAGAGTGTCTGCTTTTCGAACTGACGCCCGGCGATGAAACGCACGGCGGCTCTCTCCATCTGTCTTATTGAACCTGAATCTATTTTCATATATGTAGATTGGTCCTATTCATGTTTAGACACATGTCTCCTGCTGTGAGGATTCCTCATCTCCATCTTCTTAGTCGTCTTATATTCAAAAAATGTGTTCTTAATAAATAAACATTAGCTACTTATGTATTCTTACTAAATCAGCAAAGTCCTACAAAAATAAAAAAATAAAAAAAAGAAGACGCCTCCCAAACTGCCAGATGTTCTTGACTAAAGAATAAACACGTCTATCTGCTCCCAGCGTGGATTCGTGTCCGGCGAACGCAGGCGGTTGAACCGTTACCTGACAGTGTAAGAGCTCCGTTAACTGAGATAGCTCATCAAATATTCATATTCACGTTGCTCGCCTTACGCTTTGATTTTTCACTTCTTTCTCCTCAGCCATCTCTTATGCTGAATAATAAACACGACTCTGGCTCTGCTGTTTACATATTCAGACATATTCCTGATTCTGATATGGATATTCTTTGGATAATGAGCTGACTATTTACATTTAACTTTTCCTCCACCATCTCCACTCCCCTCTTCGCTCGCCCACCTCCTCTGTCTCCCCCCACTCCCCTTTCTGTCACTCCCGTATCATTCTTTCTGAATCTTTTCCGCTTTCACCACCCCTCTCTCCCCCCTCCCCCCCCTCTCTCTCCCTCCCTCTCTCTCTGCCCTCCTCCTCTCTCTCACTCTGGGAGATGAATTGAATATGTAAGCTATTGGATGTGAATGAATAAAGCATCCCATCTCAAACACACATTGGTGACACCTTATTAACCACATGTCAGATGCACATGACAGCTGGAGCACACACACACACACATAGCGACCATGGAGCTAGCTCATTCAAGCACCCACACACATATACACACACGCAGACAGAGCATGTGCACACACACACATTCAAACACAAGACCGGCAAACTCCTATCTACATACACTCAACATGAACTCTCCTCATTAGTATATATATTGTGTTTTATAAGTCAGACACAGCGGATTGTGGATTAGGTTGGAATGTGACTTTCCAAAAGTTACACCGAGTTAGTTGTGATGCCAAATATATAACTAGGTCAAGGAAATGATGATGATCCAATAAACCTCACAGAGATGTGTAGTGATTGTCCAGATGTAGATAACAAGCAGGTGAGGGATGCTGATACTGGATTTATAAGACTATAGAGGGTTGTGTCTCTTTATAGCGTCTCTAAAAAGCAAAACTCTGGGAGAGTAAATGTGAAAATGTAATTAAAAAGTGTTTTAACCTGGTGTTTGTCTATGAAGCAAAGAGTATTAACATACAAAAATGAGTAATTACGCAAATCCTGATCAAGATAGCTTTACCGCCATGTTTCTTCCATGTTAAATTTGCAGTGAAAACATTACTTGTACTGTCTAAGTCTATGCTGCAAGACTCAAATAATCAGATTGTATATGGATCATCAACTGGACTTTTGTAGCTTCAGGCTGCGTCATAAATCACTACATTTGTTGTCCAGCATTTTTGTTGCATGTACATTTCTGTGTGTCCAAATTAGCGAGCTAGCAGCAGCTAATAAAACTGGCTACGAACAATTGGCTGGCAAAATGTGACGGTTGGCTGTGTATTTTGGTGACCCTTTGTTTTAAAAGATGACAAAAAGAATTAGCTGGTTGCACGTGTGATGGCATACTGTGGGTGCAATGTGACAGCAGAAAGCCTGAAAAGCATACAAGTTAACTAACGGAGAGCAGGGCTTAGAAAAGAGTCAGATGACCTCTAAAAACACTGAACCATCTTCACTCTAAAAGCTGCCTGCTAAATCTGTAAAAATAATCTTCAAAGAATCTGATAGGAAATATAAAATCAGAGCAGCAAAGAGGAAAGAACACAAAGAACCATGGAGTTGACAGCAAATCAATCAAATAACCTTGAAAATATTGTTATTTATTTTTTTAAATCCTCACCTCTGACGATAAGACCCGCAAAGTTAGACACCCCCGAGCCGCGCTCTGATTGGGTGACGCAGCGATACAGATCTTGATCCTGATTAGTGACTTCTTTGAGATGGAAGGAGGCGGCGAACCGTCTGTGGTTGATGTTTTTGGTCAGGGCCACGGGAATGTCTTCCCCATTTCTCCTCTGAGTTTCAGACAGAGAGAAAGAGACAAAGATCAGGTGCTGCAGAGGCTGTGGACAGTTAAATGCCTTGCTCAAGGTCATAAGTCAGTAGTGGACCACATACATGCACACATACACACGCACATACCCCCCACCCCCACTCCATCCCCCTGCTTCACTGACAGCAGGTTTGAAGGTCATGACTACAATAGAGCCGTAATGAAATCAGCAGCTATTAAACGCTTAATCATGTTAGCTGCTAGATGTATGGCCTGCAGTCACTGTGTGTGTGTGTGTGTGTACCAGTCTCTTAACAGTGGCATGTTGAGCACTATGTTTCATCTCTTTGTGTTATCCATTTCTATATCACTTACCAACACAACATAATTGTATTATTTTAACAGAGGCATTAATCAACATTGGATTTAGAGGTGACTCACTTAGCAATGAACTCAATATTAAAATGGCCTAGATTGTGGAGATGGACAGCATCATATTAAAGGGTTGGTTCACCCAAATTACAGAAAACATATTCTCTTATTTAGCTCCACTGATGGCATCATCATCATGAGACTATTTCTTTGGATGCAAACGGCTGTTACAGATGTTGAATTTTTTTTTTAAAGATCATTTCTGAATGACACATGCACCAGAAACTAAACACCATTCAACAATATTACGTTGATAGTCAGTGAATGGTGAGAAAAACGGGGTTTCACAGTGGCAGCATGGAGAGGGGTGCCTCCAGGACGCTGGAACTCACTGTTAAACCTTCTCGACGTGTCTCGACATGTTAACGAAACATCTGTGAAGGGAGGTGCCCACTTGAAAACCCCACTGACATGCTGCATACTGTTGTTGACCAGGCCAGGTATCTGATGTCTTCATGTTGGTTGGTAGCATTTGGTTATCTTAAATCTCACAAGGTTTGAATTATCCTCTGCTGCTCTGTGAGCCTTCAAACCAGCAGCATTTACTTAGTTCAGTTAGATTGTAGGTTAATCGTCATATCACATAACTGTAGGTTTGTTAGGGTTTCTCAGTTGGACAGCGCCTCTAAAAGTGTTTTGCCTGGGATCTTGGCACAAGGGATTGTAACATCTAATCCTGTGTATTAATGAACTGAGGCTGGGTCAAAGGAATTGAAAACAAAAAACATAATACATAGATATAAGGAGTTACAAGTGAGAAAATATGTTGCTGTTAAATTAAAGATTAAAGACCCTTTCAATGAAAGGTTTCTATGCACAGTGAACAGTTATTTGTCTGTAATTGAATAAATGAATTAATATGCATCCACTTCATTTGACTTCTCTTATAAAAACAGCTCAATAAATTTCTGTACAGTGTCAGTTCCAGTGTGGATGCAAATGGTTTAATCTACCTTTAGACAGAAGGCATGTATATATATATATATATATATATAACAGAAGACAAACACGTGTGTGTGTGACTGTACCTGTAGCCAGAGCTTATTGTTTGTGTCCCTTCCCGTGGCGATACACTGAAATGTGGCGTTTTGTCCGGCGTTCACCTCCACGTCCCCAAGGCGCAGGAAATGAGGGGATTTATCTGCAGGAAGCAACAAGAACCAGAGTCAGTTTACAGCAATGCCATTTGAGCTTTTAAATGTTTTTGTTTGACTTTATTCAGCTGTTGAAAGTGGGACAAACAAGTCAGGTTATCACAGGACATGATGTTATCCCATATTTATTATTATTCCAATTAGATTTGACTTTTCTTTCACTTTTCTCAATTCACATAGCCTCTTAACTACCATGCAAAGATATGAAATAAGCCTCGTGGACCCTGAAGATGCAGCTCACTTGTGACATTTTCATTCTGGGGATGTGATTGCAATCATAGATAGCAACTCCTATGGTGAGGGGAAAAAAGCAGACACACACACACACACAGGGCAGCAAGCACACATGCATTCATGCAAACGCACACACACACACACAAACCTGTGTGTCCAGAAATGCAGCTGTGAGAATGAATGCTTCCACTGTGGAGACTAAGTACTAATTCCTTTTCAAATACTTGCTCCTTCCTATTAAGAGTCCCGCTGCTCTGCCTTTAAAAGACCTGGGGTTCCTCTTTTTATGTTTTCCTAGATTTCTGGTTGAGGTCTAGAAATGTCATATCGACAACTTCTGACAAAGACAGGGGCCACTGGGATAGCGGGACCTCACATGCTGTGCGCTGGTTGGTGCAAGACAGTTTATTTTTATGACTTATAATCAATAGCATCCATTAGGAAACAGAATAGACCTGGAGGATTTCAGCGCTGCTGCTAGATGGATGACTAAACGGAGTTGTAATAGCTTCCTTTCCAGCTTGAGGACCCTCCAGGAACTTGCCTATGGCTTTAGATTAACAGACCTTTCCATTAACAGAAACAGTTTGTCGTCACAACTCTTCTTCTTTTCTTTTCTTTTTTTGCCTCCAGTGGTGAGGAAACACTCGAGCGAAGGAGAGAAGAAGACTTGAGACGTAGCGAGAATTTTAAAATGGATCGCAGCCCTCATCTCTTTCCTGTCAGTACAGAGACAAGACAGCTACTGTTCACTCTCTCTCTACGTGTGTGTGTGCGTATGTGTGTGTGTGCCTGTGGGTTAAAGAGAGAAAATGCTGAGTGGTCAGAATCTTCTCTCTCCATGATTGCCCTAATACTGTCTCATTTCCCGCTTCACTCTCTCCTTACCCCCCCCCCCTTTCTCCTCGCAATCTCTCTCTCTCTCTCTCTTTCTTTTTTATTTTATTTCTCTCATCTTCCTCTACGGGCTTGTCTTTCTTTCCTCCCGCCGCATCCCATCCCCTCCTCTCCTCTCCTGTGTCACCTTCCCACTTATCTACCCATTCAGCTGCGACAGAAACCATCCCAGGTACGGTCTAATTAGTGGCCAAAGCTATCAGCGTCTATTCAGCGAACTAGGACTAATTGCTGGCATGCTAATGACTCACCGCATGGGTAGCTGAGAACCTGAATGTCGTCGATGGCGATGAAGCCGGCTTTGCTGTCCGAAACCTCTGCTTCAAATATGACCTGAGGAAATAAGAGAACGGAGATTTAGCAATTGTGATCATGACATTGTGATCTAAGAATAAATTATTATTTCATTTATTTAAACAGACAGTTTCACTCAGATCACAGTATTGTTAACACTTTTGTAACATGAGTTGTATAAAGACTGGACAGAAACAGACACAACACCAAAAATCTGGCATTAAAATTAGTTTTTTTGGCTTTTTGTTTAGAAGTTAAATTTGTGTGTGGTTGTATTTGCTCAAATCTCTGCTGAGTGTGCAAAGTGTGCTTACTAAATTATGCACATTTAATGCCATTAGTCTGTAAATGGAACAGCTTGTACAAAGAATCTGAAGAACGGCAAAAACAATGAAAATGCAGTTTTTGCAGGAGATAAAGACAACGCAAAGGCTTGCAATCCGTTATGGTTAAATCAACACTTTTAAGCACCGTTACCAGATCACAAAAATGTTCAGATGTGCTCTAAGTACGCTGGGAGGTGCAGAGTAAGACAGCCGCCGGTTTAAATTGGTGAAGGATCCCGTCGGTGACAGCTGCTGGGGATGTGCATAAATCTGGACAAACACAACGCAGCCATCTCAACTGCTGCTGGATTTATACATTCTGGCCGACGCGGCAGGGAAGGATAAATGAGATACTTCCTGTTGGATCATAGTAATCTCCGTCGGTACACATAAAATGGCTTCTGCAGAAACGATAATAAGTAATGAAAGCTGGGGTGGTACGGCGAAGAATGAAGGAGCAGGATCCTATCTGTTTGTTTTTCATTCCCAAGGCTTTCCGTCTTCTTTCGCTTTATTTTACTTTCCTTTCATTCCTCTCTTGACTCATCTTATCTGGCTCGTTTCTTTATGCTCTAAAATAAGTATGACTTCCACGAGTGCAACGCTAATGTCTATTTAAATGGTGAAAATTACAAAAATAACACGTGGAAATGGACTGGGGGTTATTTTAGCCACGGCGGCACGCTGTGAATTTTTATACAGATATTCACATTCCCCAGAGGATGACTCCTAATTTCCTCTGGTGCCACCAGCAGGTCAGGGTTTGTCCAAGGTTTGGCGTGACAGGTGGCTCATTGCCATTCAAATCTTCAAAACAGATTAAACGTTTGGAAGCTTCAAGGCGAGCGGTAAGACGAGTGAAGTCCATATACTGTCAGTTAGTCGTATATTTTGAGAGGAGTCGTAATATTTCAGTCAACAGGTGCTTCGGTCTCCCTCCAGTTCATTAACTGCAGACGTAAATAAAGACAATGCTCCTTCTTCTCTGCCTCCTCCTCCCTTCATTCAACTTCCACCACACTCTATTTGTTCCATCATCACACCTTTCTAAGCGCTTCTCCACTCTAATTTCTCTTTCCCTTTCTTTCTGTTTTCTAACAGTGTTTGCTCAGAAAGGAGCTCTGTATGAACAGAGGAGGAGGAGGAGGAGGAGGAGGAGGAGGAGGTAGCCATCAAAAAGAGAGGCAGAGGGAGAAGGAGCAAGGGGGTGAGCCGTTGTTGTCATTCATCACCTGTAATAGGAAATCTGCCGTGAACTGTTTACCCATAGCTTATCATCTCCTGCTTGTCACACGCTACCCCCCTCCCCCTCCACCCCCCTCTCGGTCTCCCTCCCTCCCCCTCCAATCTATCTTGTCTCTCTCTCCTATCATCTTTCACTCATAGCTCGCTGCAGAGCACAGCAGAAAGACATCAGCTGACTTTTAATACCTTCACCTCTGTCTGTGTGACGGCCACCTCTCCTGTCTGCTCGCCTCGGCCCGACGATCGTTACAGTCGAGTTTCCTTAAGATAACTAGACCTGATGACTTGTTGTGCGCTATGTGCACAAAGGTTTAAATCTGAGGCATATCCACGTCAAGTTCTTAAGGTCAAATCCAAGATACTAATCTGGAAGACAGCCCAAACTTCACCAATACGCAACATTTTTTTTTTGTGGAGGAAAGTTGGTCTGGAGTCACTCTGCTGGCCCGAATTGAGTTTGGCTACACCAGACTACCATATCCCACCTGTGTCTCATTGTTCCACTTTTATTTAGCTTCTGTATTCCCTTCCTACCGGCCAGGTCATCTTTGTTCTCCGTGACAGAAGTGCACCGGCCTATTTCATGAGTACTTAGTTATTTTGATATGCTGCTTGTGATTTTTGGATTTTGCCATTGGCCTGTTTCGACAAGTCAATGCATAGGCCACGTAATTAAATAAATTGTGTGGTCAAGGCTTTCTTTTGGTCTTTTTGATTTCACAGTGAATGAGTGGGATATATTGTAAAACATGGCTTAGGGTTTGGCTACGTACAACGGTTTTGGTCAAACAAATTATGCGTTGGTTTGAATTTGTTTAAACTTGACAGAAAATATCAGCCGTACTGTGATTACGCAAGGCCTCAATGGTTCTTTTCAATAAATTTGTATCATTCGGGGTCTGTAATAGATTAAAACTTCAGATGTGAATCTGTGGTTTGTCGTTTTTCAAATCAGAAGCCAAGTCTTTTGGCAGTGAAGTCACAAATTAGTCATGTTTCCCAGCAGTCAAAGCAAAGATTTATTTTTATTTTTTTGAATTAGTCTTGAATCTGCAGCTCAGGTAATGATCTCACATGATTCCCACAATGCCTAAGGTCAGTGCAGATTCTCCCTCGTTGTAGACTGTAATTATCAGCCATATAAATCTGTGGATCTGATTCTGGTCACCTCTGATCATACAGGTGTCAAACACTCATCGACCCACTGATCTCGGCATCATGAAGCAGGATTATTTATAGCTTGTGTTTACAAGTTCTCACACAGCTGAAATGACTGAAACGCTGAAGGCTAAGGACTGACATATCATCATTCCTGAGAGGAGTCGGGCGATAGCATACATCCTCTTATCATCCCATTGCATATATATCACTCTGATGTATTTATGTGAGGGCACCGACCCAAAAATGTTTAAAGCTGCAAGGAGGGGATATTTTTTCGAATCCTGTTAAATGTAAATTGGTTTTGGGCTCTCTACACACATACTTATAAGAACCAACACTTCAGGTAATATACTTTAGAGTGGTGAAAAAGATCTTTACTACTGATGGAAAACAAACACTTTACGAGTGTCACATATCCAGACAGGCCCATATAATTAATTTAACTGCCAATTAATTTCTTAAGCAATTGTTTAGTCTCTATGAAATATCAAAAAGTACAAAAATAGTAAAAAAACATGGACAATGCGTCCCCACTTCCCTGCACTGGCCAAACTGACGATATTTTCCAGGGTATATAGGCGGCGCCATCTTGCCAGTTTGGAGCCAGAGTCTGCGCAGTACGGCTCAAGTCGTGCGGTGCCGCGATAACGATAACCCGACCACACTACCGTCAAACTCACTCGCATTTTTGTTGAATTAATACTACGCTCTGCTGTCCGGCCGTCAGTTACCAGGAGATGCTGGATTATACACTGTACTTATTGATTTATTTAGTCCTATGGGGCGCTGCGCTGAGTAGTTGGCATGGCAACTTGTAGTGATCATGATGTCTTCTATAGCGTCAAATAGCTAAAACATTATTTCTCAGAAAAAATGGATATTTAAATATGCACCAGTATTATATAAACTCCCTGAAATAACTGACACCAAAACAAAAATTTTAAATTTATTTGACGTGTATTTCAGTGTTTTACTAACATGGAGGGGGTGGAGCTTATGACCTATACTCAACAGGGGGCGCTCTACTTGCCTTGGCTTCACTTTTGAGAAGCATCGGAGTTAAGCCATGAAAACAACACTAAGCTTTAACTCAAAAGTCAAAAACAGTCATTAAAAGCTATTCTTAAACAGTGCTGTTCAGGCATGTGTGCATTTTGCGTCTTCATCTGTTCCTGTGTCAGTGTCTCTGTCTCCATGTGTCAAGTCTTCCCCCCGGTGAAAGCCTTCTCATTACGACTCAAGCTAAAGTGCTAACACAGAAACATGTTGGAACATGAAAAGAAATTGCTTCATAACCTCAAATCCAATAACCTGCTTCACAGCCTGAAAAAAAAACCTACAGTACATAAGCCTCGGCAAACCAGGATGATTATGTTCAATTAAAACATGTTGACACATGAGTTTCATGCCGGTGATCTCCTCCTGTAGTCACTGAGGGGGACTGGGCTCCAGATGGGCCATTTGGAGGATGCTTTCACACTTCGCCTTATAGTAATATTATATATTCCCCAGGCTGTGTGTGTGTTTATATGATCCGAGACTGTGCCCGCTAGAACAGTCGCAGACAGGCTATCCAGGAACATTTGTCAACATCTGTCAACACCAGCCGGCACACAAACACAGATTATGTTGACGAATATAAATTAAGAAAGAAGAAAAGACAAGTTCAGAGCAACACAAACTACTGATGTTCAGGTCAGGTCAAAGGGGCGCTCATTACAAACACAGGCAGTGACAACTAAGTCATTGTCCAGCACGGTGACGCATGTACATACATGCAAACACATGTGCATGTAAACACACCTCATCTCTCTCTCTCTCTCTAAGTGTCTTTCTAGCCTAATCGTCACCTCCTGAGCCTCAGTCAACACTAATAAATCAGCTGCCTGCCTCACAGCATGCACATGTGTTTGCCTTTGTTTGTGCATGTGTGTCTATATTCACATCAACACTGGGGGGGAAAAAAAGAAAGAAAGAAAGAAAGACAGAAGCACACTACGGAAGAATCGCTCATGTACATGGCTATTATTTAGACATTTACCTGATATTCATTAGGCCAAAAGGTGGAGACGGCGAGCTCGGCTCGGAGCCAGTCTTTACCTGATAACGACAGCAACAGAGTCAACATGAGCAACTAATATACAAACACAGTCAGAACAAGTGAATTAAAGGAGACTATGAGGTGCTCTCAGGAAGTCTTTACCGGTGTAGGATGTCACATTCCATATGGGGTTGGCCAGAGGACCCTTGTTTACCTAGAAATGACACAGAAGACCATGTAAGACACAGTAGATAGTTTACCTGACAGCTCATAATGCACTGCCTTTCATGATGCACTCAGAGAAGCTGCGTTTCTTTTAAAACAGGGTGCACTCAAAGAAAGACAGTAATAATGGGTTGGATCACAGGATACTGCAAGTCATGTCAGAAAGGAGCTCTGAGGTCAGGGTCGGCTACACCTCTAGACTTGTAAAGAACTTTGTCTTGTGGAGGGATTAAGACATTTCCAAAAATTCTGTTTTGTATGATTGCCATTACCAACTCACTATGCTTCTGCCAAAGTGAAAAATAGCAAAAGAGCCATCTTTTGTGTAAGCTTCTTCTATGAGCTTTCAGAAAGTGGAAGAAAAAGTGTATTTCATTTCTCCATACTTCACACATGTGCAACAAAACAACATAATGTCAACAGTGAGGGAAATGCGAAAAGTCTGAAAGCAAGCGAAATGAACTGCTGAGTGTTTAATTAAGAACCCCTGCATAGATTTTTTGTGTTGACAATATTTCCCAAAATCAAGAGCACACTTTCCCATAAATCCTGTTTTGTTTTGTTTTAACTGAAGAGGCTCTGGTCACCATCTGCCATTGGGACAAACAAAGCGCTTAAATTTCATTTTAAATGATGCAATGCAGCTTGTGTTTCGTAATATTAAACCAAGGCTAAGAGGATGTAAACGGCAGACAGGCTGAAGAAGATTTTTTACATTTGGTCTCGAATCCTTTTGTTTGTAGGATTCTCATTAAGACAAATAAAGTACTTCATTTCTAATCTGTTCTTCTGGGGTTGTGCTCAGTACCTTCACCAGGACGTTGAGGGTGCCAGGGCTGGAGCCGTCGGGACTGCTGAGGAGATAGTTGAAGTCGATACAGTGAGTGTCGTTCTCCTTCATGACGGGCAGCTGAAACCTGGCCTTCTCTCCAACGTCGTACTGAGAGACGTCGACGTACATGTAGGAACCTAAAGGTAGAGAAAGGAACGTTGAGTGTGCAGCTTGTACACCTACATACCCACTGAAGTTCAGTGCTTGAACCGGCTAGCAATGGTTTTTGGAGCAACTATTAAACCTACAAGAGTCCATTGTTTCTTAAATTATTCCTAATAATGAAACAATGAATTTGGAGGCCAGGTCAACACCTTCTGCTGTTCTTCATGTTTTTTTAGTTGTTCTTGAACTGTTTTTGTGTGTGTCTGGTCTAGGTGGGTCCAAAAGTTTCTCTTCAGAACACTGAATTGTCACAAGATGGTCGATGTAATTTACTTCTCCTGTGACTGGTCATAATGCTATGCCTGATCAGTGCACAGGACCTTAAGAAATGGAAATTAACCTTCCCACATCCCCCTACCCTTTACTTTGATACACCTGATTGTCCTCTTTGGCGTTCCCTTTCAGACACTTATAAGCATTTGGCTTCTTATGAAAACAAACCTGCCCAAAAAGAGCCTTCATTCTCTCCTTTATGTCTGCACATTTTTAATCTCTTCTGTTATCTCTCCTTTCATTCCCTTTGGACTCGGCAGTACAAGAATCAGATACATGAAACAAACCCCTGCTCCTGCGACTGCATCATTTGTTTCTCCTTTGTGACCGTGGGGCTGTTCCTGAGCTAGCCAACAGCAAATAAATGCAGAGGAGAAGAGAAGAGAAGAAGAGTCTTCTCAAGGGAAAGAAAATCATACCAATTGCAATATATCACTACCTGCAGCTAGCCAGTACTGTTGTGCACACTTACTTGCTTGCATTTTTCATCGCTACCCTCTGGGCTATGCTTTTCTGGTTTCACTTCCTTTGTTTGCGTCATCTTTTCACTGCTGAATGCTTACTTTTGTTATCCTAACACGGGACACCTTTAAGTACTTCACACTGCACCTACAGTGGGACACTGCAGGGAATGCAGAAGAGAATACGCATAACATACTGGCAGGACAGCCACTCTGCCCATCCAGATGTTCCGGTAATCAACTCAGACCTCAACCAGATGTTGCTGGGCTGAAGTGATGTGCTATGATAAATAGTGATCCTTTCCTGCTTGACGTTTAATCTCACATTAGCTCATCACAAACAGAGAGAAACTAGCTCACTGGCACTGCTTAATTCCTTTTGAAGGGTGTTTTCTATTTAACACAGAGTAAGACTAAAGAAGAAACAATACACTGATTAAACTATTAATCAGTTTTTCTTAATGATTAGTCATTTATTAAGTAAAAAATATGACTATGAACCAGTTCCAGCTTCTCAAATGTGAGTTTTGGGTTGTTTGTTGGACGAAAGTTTAAATATGAAACACACAGAATAACATTACATCCTGTGGGATGTTGTGCTCTGCGCTGTTCTGGTATCCCCTGACATTTTTTTTAAACACCATTTGTTTTAGCAGGATTTGAAAATAGCACAACTATACACTTTTTAATCCTAAAACATAGACTAGAATAGAAAAGAGCTGCTTAATTAAATCAAATCCAAAACAATAAAATTCTATATAAAGTGCCTAAACAGTAACTAGCTAATTCTATTTGCATATTATACCGTAGACATTATATACTGTACAATAGGCCGCAGGACAATGGTGATTATCTGTTATTGTTTAGCTAATCTACCGTGGGAAAACTCATTTCTCTGCGGAATAGAGGCTTTAAACTGATGCACGCAAACGCAAGCATGGACACACACACACATCAGGCTTTCACCACCCTAGTTATTGGTTCTCCTCATCTTCTCTTCCCTTCATCTCCTCTTTCTCTATCATTGCTACCCCATGCCACACAAAAAAAAAACTCTGCCGTGGAGAGGTAGGACTGTGTAATCATTCTGAATGTCACCAACAAGACACAAAACGACTACATCCAAACTGGACTGGAGCCAGACAGACCAGGAACAAAACAAGACCAACTCTCCCTCTCCCTCTCCCTCTCCCTCTCCCTCTCCCTCTCCCTCTCCCTCTCCCTCTCTCTCCAACACCATAATCTAAAATGAAACACACGATGGACGCCACTCCTGTTTCTTCATTTCTGGCACTGGTACTAAGATGGTGACATGAGAAAAGTGCCTTGCAAGATGGCTGCCAAGATGATGTGCCAGCTAAAAATACTCCTATCAGTCAGAGACCCAGATATGTCAAAACACACGCACACACAACATCGCAAAATACAGTATAATGCTGCGCGCCGCAAAATCCGGTAAATGGTAGAAATCGCTGGACAATATTTACAAAACTGCCAATAATATTCCAAAAAATTAACAACACCCAACGTGGAACAGAAATAGCATTAGATAATTAGAGTAACAAAATACAGAGAGGTTATGAAACTGATGCAACCCTCGCGCTAAGAGAGCAGACCTTGTGATGCCAAGAACATCTGACAACTAAAGTCTGCCCGCTTCCAAAATGGCTGATGTCTTTGAACTGCCAAACGTCCAAAATGGCCGCTAATAGAATGATTACACAATATAACCGTGAGGCTAAAAATACGCCGCCGTGACAGCCTTAAGACCCAGATATGTCACAACAACAGCAGCGTGGCAGGCAGAGGGACGGTATTCTCCGGCGAAACAATACCAGGTCGCTTGTGGAGTAACAGCTAACGGGGTAGATTCATTTTTAGCATTTTAAGGTGCCAATCAAAGCGCGTGGGATGCAGAATAACTAGCAACCGCGTGGAGATAATATTCCACAGTGGTAGACTGGTAAGAAGGGAGGCCGTGTACTTTACAGGCCCAGGCTGTTTTCTTTAAATCAATGCATAAACTGACTGCACTTGCGTTGGATAAGGCCACACTGAAGTCTTTCAAAGCTGCTGCTCAATCATTCCTCTTCATCCCACGTTTAAGTTCAGATTAAACATCTTATAGTGCTTTTATGTTTGAATTTCTTTGCTTCATTTTCACTCCAATTATTAAATTTAATTTCAGATTTCTCTATAAAAGCCTTCTGTTGCCTCCACGTTATTTATTTATTTATTGTTTTTATGCAAATAGCAAATTTAGTGAAGCAGATTTCAATTCACCATTATATTAGACAAAGAAAATGTGATCGACCGCCATAGTGCAGGTATTTTGTTTCTTAAAATGAAGCAATTACAGAGTGTCATCTTCAGCGCTCTACAAATAAACAGACTTGACTGAACAATCTGAATGATTCACCAGTTAATCTACAGTTTCAACTTTTCTTTGTGACAAGTAAAAGGACACGGAGTGAATATGTTCAATATACAACTCAACAAATGCATGTTTTGCAAAGCTTAATGTTTAACTTGCAGAGGAGGTACGAGAGACGCTTAATTAAATTGATATTATAAGGCTGTTAAAGCGGTGCTGCTGTATTCATCATTATTCTGCCTTTATTAAAACACCCAGCAGTGGACAAGAGGTCGGCTCTGTTGCCGTTTTTAATGGCCTTTTTTTTTTTTTTCTTCTCCTCCCTTATTAGAGCACGGCAGACAACGAGAGGAAAGGGAGAAGCATGGAGAGAATGGCATGCCAAATAGGCTTAGAGTGGTACTGGCTGACAACATTATGAGTAAAGAGTATCTGCTTTAGTCCGCTGAGCCACAGAGCCCCAGCCCATGAATGTTCAACTGGCACAATGCGCATTGCCAGCATAGCATCTAGACCCTGCCATGGTGACTAGTGCCAGCATCAACCCCCGGAGAGATTACATAGAAGAGTTTTTATCTCTATTACAAAAACTGCCAAACCATCCCTCAATGTTGCCTTAAGCACAAATGGTGATTAGCAACTGGGACAAATCAATACGGGCTATAAGGCACAAACGTATAATTGTTGGCTATGAAATGACTCTAAAATGGTTCTGAATTAAGCCGCTGCTAAATGACTCAATTTTCTCTTGCCACTACCTTTGACAAAATAACCCCCCGAGCAACTAATCAACCAAATAAAGTCACTCCCAAGGGTCTTTTAGATGCTAAATACACTTCCCTAAAACAAAGGGGCTAAGTATCCCTTTGTTTTTAAGGGTCAAAAGATAAAGCAGGCTTCTTTAAATCATGTCACATCCTCAGGGAGATTGAAGCCAGCCAGACCAGACGACAAAATTACCGATGGCTACGATTGCTGGAGAAAACAATTCTGATAATAGGCATTAAGAAAGTTTCCCCAGGCAAGGCATTTAAGCTACAAACTCGAGCCCTCAGCCATTTCCTACTACTCCCTCCAAATAGAAAAGCTAGCCAAGTGGTTTATCTGTAATCCCCCTCCAGCAATGTCGTCTTCCCATCCCCTGCTCCACTGTTCCACACCCTGCTGGCATTATTAACACATCAAATGTCAGTTCATGCTCCCCGTACCTTTAGGCAAGGCTCTGAAGCTCCCCTTCAGCAACTGGCATCTCCAAACCATTAACCTGCTCTGCCATCCTCGTGGCCTCTTCCTCATTCCACTCGCTTCTAGGGGCATTAATGCTATGCTAATTCCCGGCATTACTACCTCTGCACTCTTGGGCAAGGTATTTAACCTCTTCAAACTGCCAACTCTGCCCCCACTGCATAGTGACACCACTTGGTATTAATAACGCTAAATGTTAGACTTTGGCTGTGTACCATCGGTCTTGTGTCATTGCTTAAATATATGCAAGACCACATGTACCAGACAGCAACACACAATTTTTAACAAAAACTGCGTGTGTGTGTGTAAACTGCAAAGAGCTGGTGTTGAAATGAACCTTTCTCTAAATGTCAGCGAGCCTGGGTTGTCATGATGATAAGCATGAGAGATAAATAACGGCATTACATTGTCATGGTAACAAAGTCCTAATCTTTGCCACCACGAGGAAGAGGAGAGGAGGCAAGTGGGAAGGAAAGGAAAGGAAAAGGAAAGGAAAGAGGCGGAGACAGACAAACCAGTCAACATTCTTACTCTGTGGTTTTAATTTTGCGGAGCAAGTCACCGCCTCGGCGTCGCTGGTTACTGTTATAACATTTTTGCTTTTAACATTGTAAAGTAGGCAACCTTCCCTGTTCCCTGTCGTTGATTAATGACCTCATATTCTGTTAATTAGACCCTCAGCCCCGAGGCAGAAAGATTTAATTTCCCCTTCATCATCATCATGTAGAAGAAAAAAACACAACTGATTAAAGAGGAGAGGAGAGGAGAGGAGAGGAGAGGAGAGGAGAGGAGAGGAGAGGAGAGGAGAGGAGAGAGGCGCAGGACTGTCAATGGAGAACTCCTACAGACACTAAGTACCCAGATTTTTTACAATAACATATCCCTATAAATGCTCCTTCAAATTAAAAGTCCTTCAATTTTCAAAATAAAAATATAGGATCTGCAGAGCACCTATGCATCAGCACGTAGGAAGTATTTCGCTGCAGAAGCTGGAGCTAGTTTTACTGCTCAGGGGGTTTAGCCCAGTAAATCCCAACTTAGCGGCCCACAAACACAGTGCATCTGCAGAGCTGACAAATGAGTAATGGGAGAAGAAAGGATTGCCCTGAGAACTTGTTTTTGACACGTTATATAAATTGTGGCTCTAAATATTAGATGATTTTTCTCTCTTTGAGTCAGTCATTTAAATGAAATCTGCTGAGCTAGTCACAGAGCCAGCTTACAACAGATCAGGACTACTTTCCTCGGTCTGAGGTGTTAAAGGAGGACATGGTGATTGGTGGACATGACAGACACAGAAGAAAAGAAGCTGACGCTCACCTTGTGGCAGGTCTGGTGAGACATATGGCACTTCCTGGGTGTTGATGTGCGTCCAGTCGAAGTCATCGTAAGGGTCTTGCTGGTAATCACACTGAGAGAAGCCATCATCGAACGTACAGCTTCCTGTGGCAAAGAGACACAATAACATTTAGTCAACCTGTTCAAATAAAGGCAACTTTCTTCCAGCCCTATTAGGAAAACTTCAAGTTCTTTATTGTACGCTGTTGTTTCCGTGCGCGCCTGTTTGTCTCAGCTCATTAGCGAAGCACCAGACGCCTCAGCTCCGACAGTCATCACTCAAGGCCAGTCGCAATCACCTCTGACTCAACCAGCAGAGCCTTCAGCTGATCATCTGAGCCCATCGCCACAGCCTCGGGTCGGCCATGTGTGAGCCGGCCGCCTTTGGCTCCGCCTAAACAGGAAGCTGCTCTAACACAGAGAGACGCCGCTTGTCCCCGACAGCTAGCTCAGCTGATCAACTAGCGATGATATGTGGCTCGCCCTGGCAATATCGCTGATAGGAACAGCATGCTGGCGACTACTAGCTATCTGATTCACTGACCTAGCAGTGATGCACAGCTTGCGTTAATGAAATGGCTAGGAGAAATGTGGCTAAGAAAAGCCACAGTACCATCTGATTCACGTCTCTGGTGGTTAGTGGTCAAATGTGTCCTTTGTGCCCTACTTCACTTGAAGTAACACGAAATTAATTGGAAAATGTTGGTTGGTTAAGATTTTGAAACACAAATATCTTAAAGTCTCTACAATATAATGTGGGAACTGCAGTTGTTTGTTAAGAGCAACAGAGAAACTGAAATTTCAGATAAAACCAACGAGACTGAGGCGTGACATTGCACTTTTATTAATTTTTCATGTGTATCCTGCAGCACCTCTTGCCATCCTGAGACTGAAAGACAAGAAGGAGCAGCCAACCTCAGTGCCGCGCTGCACAGATGGCATGTTTATATTCGTAAAAAAATCCCTGACATAGAAGGTATAAGCGAGCGAGCCACCATCGAGCCGTATCAGCAACCAGCACTGCCAGCAACATAAATCTCCTAGCATTCAGTTAGCGCTACAGCTTTGCTACCTGTGTCCTGGAGCAAGCTGTGGCGGCTGTGATGGAGAGCAGAACGACAGGCCCTCAGATACCCCACTGATCTGAGCTCCCGCTACACAGGCATACCAAGAGGTGACAGCCGCCGCCGGAGGAGAAACAAGTTAACATCAAACTAAGCGACTGTCTTCGGCTGCCGGCTGTACGGCTGCCTGTGACTCACAGCCTCGGAGAGACACTGGATCACACTCCTCTCGGCATCCTTCTCTAAACCAGCCCGTCTTTGTGCAACTCAGTTCACTCCCATTCTGTTCAATTAAGTCTTTGTCACAGCAAGTCACCTCTATTTTTGGGACACGTCGAGGGCACTGAATACAGCGCAACACGGGGATTTTTTTATTCATCTTATATGCCAAACTTGAAAAGCAGTTGTGTGCTAATCCGAACTAATTCTGATTCATGTCTCTGACTATGTGTTTGTGTAAAACTCCATGGCTTCCTGTCTCCCACTGTTTGTGTGTCAGCTTACATCTTGAAGTCAGGTAGCTCTCTCTGCATGGGTTAAAAGAGCAAACTGTGCCTGCATGTGCACGTGGGAGCATCAACACACAAGTTTAAAATGCTTTGGAAGTATGTTCTACGTGTGGTTTTGTTAGATGTTGGTATATTTTGTTCCGCAGATATAGTGAAATGTGACATCCATTTCCACTCGAGTAAAAACAGAGATTAACCATCTATGGGAAGTGTGGTTAAAACAGGTCATTTTCTTTATTCTGAATCAGTAATTCTTATAAATAATGGTTTGGAGCTAATAGGTAGTAAATAAACCTCAAAAGGTGATAGCATAGGTCGTGTTTTGCGTGGCTGTAATAGACACAGTAGAAGAAGTAGATGTCTATAACCAAAAAATAAAAAATAAAACTCGCAGACAAAGAAACAAACCCTGTAAAAACTGAAGGAGGGCTTCAGGAATTTTCTAAATTAGGCAAGTCGTATTTATTTTTTCATGTCAGCTAGTGTTGGCAGTGGAGACAAAGGCATGTGTGATTCTAATGCATGCAATAAGGACTACCTATGTGATAACAATGACCGCCATGCAGACACACAAGAGAGAGCGTCGCCTCCTCTAGAAACAGCTGATCAGCCACATGAGACAAACACTCGCTGAGCTAAAACTTAAGCATGTTCCATTTCCATCGACCTTTTCTGATGAAAACCTCGGGATACATTATTAAAAGACGGCCTGTGATTACTTTACGCAACCTTTTATCTTCACAGTGCTGCCACTTCTAAATATAATCTAAATTATCTGTATGAAATGCTGATGTTTTGTTTAATTTTCCATATAAACTCCCTACAGTGGCCTGTTCTGTGTGTTGCCTGTAAGTGTTCCAGTGTTAGGCCGTGGTCTGATGATGCAGACACACTTAGTCTTGTTTTACCTGCTACAGCATTTGTTTGGCCTTCTTCGCCCTCGCTGAGGATACAGAGAAAAACACAGTAGTTCTGTTTCGTACCAAAGCCTTTTCAACCAAATTCTGCTTCTAAAGGCACAATTGAAAGTATTAGGGAATTGAATTTACACACATCCAGAGTCTAAAATGTGGGCTTTTAACTGTTTACACATCCACACACTGGGCTCCACTCAGCTTTGATGTAGAGCTTTTGGTACAAGAGGTATTTTGCCTTGGCTTAGCGGCAAGAAAATATGTCCTTGTTTTAAATTCCACTTTACTGGCTGCTTTAAAAGAAAACATTTCAATCGCTGAGCATTCCTCTCTTCTTGTTAGCACACTGCTGATAGACATCCACTTTCAACCGCTAACGTAGTAAACAAAGTATCTCCGTGTGCGTCGGGGGGGAGGGGGAGAGGAGGGGTCTTCAGAAACTAAATGCGCGTGAAGAATTTCTGCACACGCAAACCTCGCTCTATCTCGCCCACATCCTCGGTTAACACTTCTCCCTTTCCTGAATGTCCTGCCAACCAAAACCAACACAGACACACACACTGACAGAAACATGCATCTGACAGCAAATCCGTGTTGCCAGTAATGAAATGAGCAGACCTTGAACTATTCTTTTTGCTTCTGCCTTAAAAAACAAAAAATAAAAGACCTAGTGTCAAGCCATGTTTTGGCCAAATTTGGTATTAAATATTAAATCACATGTCAAAGATATGTACATATATTTTGCTGCGTTAGAGGTACAAACGTTTCCCAGCAGAAAACTGAATTAGCACAAGTTGGTCAATCTCCAGCTAGTGGTCATAATGTTATGCCTGATCGATGTATAGTTAGAACCATGTATTTGGATCTGTTCTTTTGACCCCTTAATGAATATAAATCAGATTTTGGTT
Organism: Planiliza haematocheilus; assembly: GCA_005024645.1. Taxonomy (NCBI): domain Eukaryota; kingdom Metazoa; phylum Chordata; class Actinopteri; order Mugiliformes; family Mugilidae; genus Planiliza; species Planiliza haematocheilus. The sequence goes on along the minus strand of SRSE01000853.1, from coordinate 6,592,679 downwards.
CCTCCTAATCCCTAATGGAAACATCTGGCTGCTAAATGCGTCACTGTGTTTACTAGCTAGCGGCTAACTCTGTATGTTTGCCATTCGGTGCCGAGCAGGTAACATACAGTGGATATTTTAGAGCATATTTTGCTGAAAACAGCTGTGTCCTCTTGCCAAAATCAAAGCTATGAAGCCAGTGAGAGTGAACCAAAACAATCAAGCCGCGGGCCAGGAAAACCAAATGAGCAGAAAGGAGGGAAATTGTGTATTTTCGTGCCGCTACAATATTCTGCATGTGTTAACCGGATATTATGGTATAACTAATCCCTACAACAATTTTCAACGCACATGTATATGCATGAGTGTGTGTCCAGATGGGTCATTATTGCCACCCTCTCCTCCATTCACAAGGACACAGAGAGAAACAGAGAAACCGACTGCATGCTAATCACTTTCTAATCAGCTTCTGTGATTGGCTTCCTCGCTAATGAAATAATGGCGACTCATTTGCATAATAAAATAATTAGAAGGACTTGATAAAGGCTCAAGGGCAGAGAGAGGAAACCACACACACACACACATACACACTAACAGTGACACGGGAGAGCTGCAGTCTTTTCTAAAAGATTGTTGAATGGCATCAGGCGCAACATCTGCCACCGTTGCTCAGAATCATTTTGCAGTGATTTGCGTTGACCTCCACCTGCACGAGGTGAATCAAACAAAAGTGCTTTGACCAAAAGTGTTTAAAAACATGGGTGCAGACAGACCCCAGAGGGTCCCCGGCTTTCTCAGTTATTAGCTCGTATCAAGATGATTAGCTGGCAATGACAAGGATGTATAACAATAGCTAGTTAGATTAGCTTTCACTCCCTCCAACGTATTCAAACGGATCTGCACAACGGGCAAATTAGATCTAACAGCTAGAGAGCGCTCAGATAGAAGTCCCTGAGACACTGTTGAATCAAATGAAGGTCTGAGGAGTATTTTCTTCTTCTCTAGAAAATTTAGAAAACAATATTTGCTATGGAAACGTAGCTAAAAGAGGGCCGATTATCTGAGTGCAAAATATAGATATCCCAATGAAATTTAAAGATAAAATACATCAAATAAAATAATAGTAACATCCACACTAATGCCAGGTCCAAAAGGTCTGAAAAAAATCTGAATCGTCACAAGACGGCCAATGTAATTTACTTCTCCTGTCGTTGGTTTTAACGTTGTGGCTGATCGGCATTTAAATACGAGACCATTCACTGAACGGCGCCCTCTTGTGGATGTTTCAGAGTGCACAAGTTGTGACGCGCTTGCTGACGTTTTCAGAAATGTCGGAGGTGGATGATAACGTAACGTCTTTCCATTTTCCACAGATCCTCGACTTTTCCCAGCGGAAGATTGAACTGCCTTCTCCTGTCAGTGGTCATAATGTTCTGGCTGATCGTCGTTTGCATCACATCAGGATATGCTGTGTACGAGGTCACATACCAGCCCCGACCCTTCACAGGACAAGTGGTTACGGAAATGAATGAGCGTTTTCCATCATCACATTTTTGCCCTGATGGCGGGCTGAGGTAATGGAACAGAAATCTGCAGGAAGGATTAAGGAGCATGCACACCATCTCACCTCCAAAACAAACAATGCACTTTTTATTCCTAAAGTACAGTTAAGTACGTACGGCGCAAACTCCTTCGCTCTGTCTCTTTTACTCTCGCCTATGTCTGTCTAGGATTTATCAGCAGAGCTCTGTTTCAGTCTGCAGGCTGAGATATGATCACTGGAGAGCAGATAAGACAACACGAGCGAAAGAGTGGGAAAGCAGGAGCAAAGGGTATGGAAAAAAAAATGGAAAGAGAGAGAGATGGGGGTAATAAGAAGCATGGGAATTAATTTCTTAACAAGTTAAGCCTGTTGATTAGCTTTGTGATACAGTAATAACAGTTTTCTTTTGTTTCCGTGGCCTTTTGTTTGTTTTAAAACGTATGTTATATTAAGAGAAAGAGAACAGGAGGGAAGAGAAGATGACCATTTCGTAAATGGAAATCATTTCCAAGGACAGTAATTACATTTACATCATTAAAATCCAATTCCAGCCACCAGTAATCCTGTTTCCTCGCAAATCATTGCAATTTTGGCCAGTTAATAATACCGTTAGCTGACCTGGATTCATAATCGTACGAGGTTTTGTGGCACATTTCATTTCCGCGGCTCACTAGAGAATTTTTGTCTCAAAAGCACAAGAAAAAAAAAAAAAAAGCGTAATTAATAGTATAGTAGAGGGTCCTTATAGCAGTATTATGCACTTTCTTGCCTGTCGTATATTATATTACGTACTTCCATCGCTGGATTTGTTGTTTTTAAATCTGTGCTTGTGCATCACTGAGCTGCCCCGACGCCGACCGCCTCAAGGACACTAATAAAGTTGCACCTTATCATTTACTTTCTGTGTCATCCCTACATTTCTGTTCTCTCTCTCTCTGTCTCTCTGTGCCTCTTGTTCTCTCTTTCCCTCTCTGAGAATAGGTGAAATTAGCCTGAAATGATACAAGGTGACATCAGAGAGGCTGACACACACGCACGCACACACACACTCACAAACTCTCTCTGTCGTCACGCTTCAGTAGCCCTTGCAGCGCAGCGCGACGCCATCAAAGCCGAGACCCATATACACACACACACCTTGCCGGTTAAAACACACACAGCTATGGCACGCGCCACCGCACACCCGAGCGCATGCGGCGTACGCGGGCGACTCGCGCGCACGCTGTCCCGCAAAGAGTGACACTCATGCATGCACACACTCAGACTAGTAGTTTAATTGGAAGTGCTGAAGGCTGAAGAATTTCTCCTTCATCTCACAATGCTGTAATTGAATCTGAGACGTGTGTGTGTGTGTGTGAGTGTGTGTGTGTGTTCAGCTGATTCAGTAGTTTCCATTGACAGTAACAGTAAAACAGAAATGTGTGTTTTTTGCCGTCTGTGAGGAGCCTTTCTGTCCTTCCATCCCTGACTATCTTCTCCACTCACCCCGCTCTCCTCTCTTGGGGTTAATGCGGCTTTTCAATTCAAATCCAAAACCCAAGCAGTTTTTCAAAAGCCACATTATTTCCCACAAAAACCGACGATGATTTGGTTCGCAGTGGGCTCCATGGTGAAAGGCGGCCATGACCTGCGCCTGCCGCGTGTTGGCATTTCATGGAGGGACATTTCTGGTCTGGAATCTGTTTTTCTGTGATAAAACTGTTCCTTACCGAGCTGTTTTTTTTAAATTCCCAATTGTTATTCCGTAGTACAGTCTAATACGTGGTGTACTTTGAGTGCTTTCTTTGTAAAATTGTGATTATGCAGACGTTTGCTGGTGAATGAGGCTCTCATTGCTACATTGTCGGACAAAGGAAGTTCAACGCAGTACCTGAAAACACGTCTCTGTTTGGACGGCTGCAAACAAAAAAGCCCCATCGGCACACACAATGAGGCGTGAATGACTTACTAATGACCTGCCATCACAGTATCACTGTCACACATTACAATGGGGAACAAAGCAGAGAGGAACTCTTTTTTTTTGTGTGATACAAAGAAACTATTTGGTTCCACATGGCAACCTTATCATTAAAAGGCTTCAGTGAGAAAACAGAAAGAACAGTCTGGCTCACTCTTTCCAGTGCTCACAGCGTCTGGAAAGGGCTTTAGTTGTACTGCATGTTGGTGTGGACATTTAATTTGAATTGAAACACGCCGACTCTAATCTGCTGTGTCAACATGACTGTGTGCTTGGGCTGCACCTTATGGCTGACTTCGTTATGAGCTAATTTATTTATCTTTATTTAAGCAATAATCAAACCAAAAATGGTATCTGACCACTGACCTTTCACTGAGAGAGAGCAAACCAGCAGTACCCAATAAAGGCTGTGACATACTCTGCGAGAAACGCAAAGTTTAGATTTAGTTGAGAGTTCTCGCAGCTTGTCATTGATGCATTAACCAGGAAGAACTTTTTTCTCGCGCCGTGTCCAGGAACTATTCCGTGATTTGTCAGAAATTGTAGCGGGTGTGGTTAATGCGGAAAAGCGCAAATGCGTGCAGCAACTCTGTGAGCTCCCAGATGCTAATAATCTTCTGGGCAGAGATCGGCGTACCTACAGTGTGTGGGTGCACGCTGAATAAACGACATGATCCGACACTGAAAATGATAAGAAAACTGCCTCTCGTCGTCCATCTCCTGCATCTCCCACAATGCTTAGCGTGTGTGACGTAGTTCAGCACTTGCGTTTCTTGTGAAGTATAAATTCTCTGCCCAGAAAGAACTTTGTTCTTGTTCTCACTGCTAGGGCTGCAAGAACAAGAACAAAGTTCGGATTCCAGATTCTCGCAGAGTATGCGGCAAGCTAAAGAGACACGAAGGTGATGTCATCTGAACGTTCAAAATGTCCTGACAACAATATGGTCATCTGGAAAGAGGAAATTCATCTGTACGATTCAGGAGAAACCAGCTCTGTAGAACTGTACAACGCTGTGTAGCTCTTCTTAGGTACCTAGCTTCCTATTTAGCGTATGGTTTCCTCTTTAAATGAGGAATCCAGATTCCTGGCACATGCCGGTACAGCTCATTTCTTTTTCCTGCCTGTAGTTTTCAAACGCAAACTGGTCCTGACACAGTTGGCGTAGTTCTGTAAAACAACGTCAAGTATTTTTATATAGTATTATAAAGTAAAATTTCCTTAAATTCCATTGTGATGATAAACTGATAATTTACTAATTGGACATTTTTGACTCTTTTTGGCCATTTTTCAGACTGACTGATTCATCAAGGAACTTCCTCGCACGCTCACATCTGAGGAGCTGGAACAAAAGTGCTCCTTGATAGCAGATTAATTGTGTTATCTTTTTAGCATTAGCAGAACTTCACTGCAGATTAATAAGATGATTATTTTTCAATTAAGCTGTTCATCGTTAAGTCTAAGATCATTCAGTCTGAGCGACATTTCTAAAACCTAGGTTTAAATTCCTCATGATAGCAACATATTTAAACTACCTTAATGAATTGTTGACAGTCAACATGGCACCTGAACCGTAAATGCATCACGCCTCTTTGGGAATATGTCCCTCTTCTGTCTTTACTCTCTCTCTTCGTCTGTGTTTGTTTGTGCGTCTGGAGGTAGCACCGCTAGCGGGGGTCGAAACCTTCTCATAGACGCTATCTTTAAGATATTCACCTGTCTCCTTGCTCAATTTCCCTCTCCCCCTCTTACGCTCTGGGTCTATCTCTCCATCGTTAATCTCTATTACTATTCAAATGCTGACATTTAAAGCAACTTCCCATGCTGACTGACTGGCTGGCAGATAAGGCAGGGGAGGAGAGGGCAGGAGACGAGACGAGGATGATAGAGCGACGTGGAGGGGAGTTTGTCGCTCACCGAGAAAATTAGGAAATCCTCCTCACCCCCCCCATTCACACCTCCCCGTCTGCGAATGAGTTCACCCATAAGCCCCAGAGGGAGTCAGATTTCACTCGTTTCTCATGAAAGCTGAACCGTCCCCTGCTTTTTGTGTGTTTGTTCAGGCATTTACCTCTCCCCACACCCACTGCTCTGTTCACCGTCTCCCCGTCCACCCCTTTCTTTCTCTCTTTCTTTCGTTCTTTCTTTCTGTCAGTGAGGGGTACAATGGAGTTTGGTTCAAGGGTGACTCATTTAACAATTCACTATAAAATATAGTGCTCTGGGAACACTGACACACTTCAGCTTTTTGTCAGGACATTGGCAGGTCAACTTTTCTCTCCTTTTCTGTTGCAATAAAGAGCAAACTGAAGTTTTATGGCTGGCAGTTAAATGCTAAGATGACTGTGAGCATTGGTAGCTGATAACGTCACCAAAAGGCCCGACCCCTAAACCATCTCCAGAATCATATCGCCTATCAGTGTGTGTCACTCTCAGTGAGTCAGAGGGAGGTGGGTAATTATTGAGCGTTTAGTCAGGACTGAGCTCAGCTTAGACTTGAGAGTACAGCTGGTATGTTTTATTTTTTTTTGCCTAAAATCCCCCAAACAGCAAGTCTCAACAGGCTGCTTCCCTCCACCCTTCACCACACACTTGACCTCAAACATGCTGACTGGCTGATTCACTCCCGACGCTCAGCATGCACAAACATTAACCATATTATGACTCAAAGATGGAAAATCCAGGAAGCAATTAATATTTTATGACAGCTTCCCCCCATCACCAGGAATCTGAACATGACAATCTGTAAGTTATAAGAAATAAGACTTGGTTTTACTCTGCCTCTCACTGATGGAAATTTCCCATCGAGTTATACAAAAGGAGCCCGGACTGAAAACGGATCAATACTGGACAGAATGGGGTCAGGGTGATTGCTGTTAGTTTGAGGGCTGAATTTGGGGCGGAGCCTGAAACGCAGCCCTCCGCACCTGTATGTATCGCTACCAGAGCCAGCGGAGCTCCATTACACCGCGACGCCGGCCCATTCATCACGTTTCCCTGATAGCTAACTGATGAATTACCAGGAGAATACAGTCAAATAATGCTTTATCCACTGCGGAAGATTTGAACGGGCCAATCAGAGGGAGGGCAGGAGGCAGTTTGTTTCTGAGCCAATCAGGGTGCAGCTGAGGTTTTTGGACTGGAAAGCAGGTCTGGTGTGGACGAGATAAGGGCAGAACAAACACACATTAAACACCAACCCCCACAGACATGTACACACACACACACACTGGGAAAGTAAGGCCAGATGGAGAAAGAGGGAAATTAAACAAAAGCGAAGGACAGTGACGAAAGATTGAAGAGGAAAAGCCTAAAAAATAAAAAAAAGTAAGAAGAGGAGGAAACTATACTGTGAGTTGAGAAAATGAAAATCCCACCCTAGAGCTATAAGCAGGTTAAATCTGAAGCAGCTAGCTTAGCAAGTCAGCACACAGGCTGGTGACACACTGAACTGCCTGGCTGACTTCTCCAATTGTCCAGCTGGTTCAAAGGCTGGCTGACTGATTTACTGACTGACTTACCGACTGGCGGCTTGGATTTACTCTATCCTGTGTTTGTGCAGCAGAAGCACTTCTGTTGTTCAGCCTGTCGGACAAAAAGCAGTTTTCCCCACCGACACACAAAGAACAACCTGAAACAGCACTAATACCAGAGAGGCCGACAGAGACGAGGAAAGAGGGGAAGAAATGCGAACAAATAAATAAACACACGTAAAAAAAAAAGAAGAAGAAGCCTCTACAACATCTAACTTCAAAGAAGGAGAAGAAGAAGAAAAAACACGCCTAAAAATAACAATTGGAAAATGTTTCTGGGACGTGTGAAACCAATAAAAATCAAAATACGTGGAAGAAAAAAAAGAAAAACGAACGCGTCAAAGAAACTCTTTTATCTGTGGTTGTGACACAGTTCTGTCGAACAACAAAAGATACCTAATGATAGCATTTACTGTCCTGGAGGAAATTTACTTTTCACTGCCAGCACAGAAAAAGAGCACATTGCACAGCAGTGGAAACCATAGAGACCCAAACAAAGGGAATAACACACAAGTGGGAATAACATGCTAGCAGGCCAGACAACTACCAAAGCACCTCGTTCTGAGACTGTCTGCAGAGATAAACGCGCATTACACATTTCTGTTAGTGTGTCAGGACGGCTGCGCTGGGCCTAAAAACTGGTATGTGCACGGCAATGACAGGCTCTAAATGAAGGCCACAGCTGCCAGAATCATGTGTACACACGTGCAGCAACATAAACCCAGTGTTTACAGGGATGTTAGCACTGTGGTCATTGTGTTTACTTCCAGAGGCAGGTGTATATTAAAGGGGAGTTCTGTTTAAAGCAGACCGGGTGTTATTATTGTCGTTTGCAACCATTACCATCGGTAATAACAACACAGTGGACTTCAGTTTTATTGCCGACATCTGGGAAGACGACAACAAGGCTCAGATGGATGGAGGGACAGATGACGAGAGAAGTTTTTAATCCTGGAAAGGAAACTTTGAAATCAGCCTTCGCACATACTGGTTACAGGCTAATAGACAAAGTGTCTGCTTTAAACTTGACCTACCTGTATTCGGCAAAGGTCAGGTGTGCTCAGTTTCGGTTCCTCCCACATAAAGAAGACTGAGCTCAGATGTTGGCTTACTTACAATCTTTTAGATCAACTGATGGCTCATGTTTTGAAGGGATAACTACGCCCGCATGCTGACTCCCTGACTCCCAAACAGTCGCCTGGCCCAAACAAAGCCTCGCATTGTGTCAGAGTTCACATCTGAACGATTGAACTTGCTGCTGCTCTGTGTTGTCCTGCGTAATGAAGGATCACTGTTGCTGTTTTGGAAGCGTGCACTTTAAGATTTACTTGGAAACGGTATAAACACGCTATAAATGAATACGTTTTACCAAATGATACTATTCAGCAAAACTTCAGACTTATTGAGTGTAATTTTTACAATATTCTGTCACAATCATCATATACAGAGTATGTTTTACTTGTAACTACATATGCATCTATATTATCCTATCACAGAGGGTCATTCATACACACATTAGTCTAACACGCGTGTCTCTCCCCACGTAGCAGACACAGAGAGGACATGGAAACGGCACATAAAAAACCCTTGTGCTGCGATGATCACCTCAGCTAAACGTTGCTTCCCCCCGCACGGAGCAGAACGTTCATGGAAATGCGTCTCGTTTAGTTTTAGAGGTCTATATGTTTAGAAACGAGCTGCTCACAGCTTGTGAATGCGCTGGAAAGTAGAGAGGGCATGCCGTTCTCTTGTATTTGTTTCAGTGTTCATCAGGTTTTCCTTTGAACAAGTACAAATCCAAAAAAAACAGAAGTATCTTGGCGATCATATATCAGCAGGTCAATCAGAAATCTTCCTCTCTGTTGAAAATCAACAATTTCCACCTTTTTTCACTAAAAACATTTTGAGTTGGTGAGTAATTTCTAGCACAAATGCTAAGTGTGTTCTCAAATGTCATCAATTATTTTTAATAAAGTATTTATAAACTGTTATGTGACCCCACAGTGGGTATTCGTCTTCTGCATTCATCTCATTCATTCGTACACTCGGAGCAGCGGGGCAGCCACCTGTCTGGTGCCCAGGGAGCTGTTGGATGCAGAAGGGATTTGAACCAGTGACCCTACTTCTCTAACCAATAGCTCCCAGTCTGTAGGTATGATGGTGGTGGTATTTAAGGCTTGATTATGCAAGATGATCAAATATTATTTAAGCTCCCTCAGGAAAGAGGGTCTCTTACTTGAGTTTGTTTTGGGGGTTTCTCCTAACGCCGACTGAGTAACTTGTCACAACTGGGAGAAATGATTTCTTCAATCGCAGCTCATCAGAATGCATTGCATCCTGCGTTTTAATTATAAAAGCTACTCCTTTTAAAAAAAAAAAAAAAAAAAAAGAAAAAGGACAAGAATGTGAACATGCTACTACTTTCTCCTTTTTTTCTCCTCCCTCTGTCACAAACACACACTCGGACGCTTTGGCCCGAAGCGTGGAGAGAGAAGCGAGAAGCGCGTGTTGCAGAGTGTGCATGAATCTGAGTGTGTACGTTGTCACCTTCAGCCGTAAAATGTGGTCAAACATCACTTACAGGCTGGTGAAAAAAAATAATAAAATGAGAAACCGGAGACAGAAAGAGAGACAGTGAGTGAGAGAGAGAGAGAGGAGAGAGAACAAAAAGGGCAAAATGTGTGCTTCAGGGACCTCCGCTGCTCCTCCTCCTCCTGGTTCGCAGCATGTGTGTGTGTGTGTGTGTGGGGTAAATGAGTTTTGGGAGTTGCCGTCTCTTTACGATAGCTGTAACTGGCCCGAGGACAGCTGTTATTACACTTCACAACAGGGAAATACTATATGTGAGTGTGCGTGAGAGAGAGAGAAAGAGAGGAGAGAATGGTTTTCAGACCCCGAGAAACATCACGGTCATGTACTTGTGTCCTTGCGTGAGTGTAATGATAATGAAAATTAAGGATGGGAGCAAAATCCGGAAGCCGTTTTAGCAAAATATATACGTACGCCTCGATTCGCTTAATTCACCCAGGACCAGTTCTACAAAGCCTTATGGCTCTGTGAGTGTGTGCATGTGTGATTATGTGTGTCTCGGAGCTAAGGATGTAGCTCATGGGAGGGACAGGCCACTTACCTACATGGGAGTGGTCTTTTAATAGATATGAGTGTGTGTGTGCGTGCGTGTGTGTGTGTGTGTGTACATAGTCAAATGACAAAGCTCTGAGCAGGAAATGAGTCCAACCGGTTCCTGACTCACATTCAGGTTACACTGCCTCGGGGTTATTCAGGCTGACACACACACACACACACACACACACACACACAGACACACACAGAGAAGCACAACAACTAATGTACACACTTTAAGACACCAGACTCCATTGTTAAACGTGTCCTTTCTCTTGCTCCTTTAACTCCGTCTGTATTTATTGAGGTCAATAGGCACATATATGAGCTGGTCTCAGGATAAGTGGTCAGAGACATGACTGGAGGGTTGCTGGTTTGAATCCTCACTTTTGAGACTTTTCTTTAACGCACTTAATCCAAACTATCCAGGTGCACATTTGTCCACTGCCGCTAACGGGTTCTCTTCTCTGAATTAAGGGTTTTAGGATACATGTTGTGTGACATACAGACTGCCAAGCCCCTTGAGGCAAATGTGTAATGTGTTCTGTTGGTATATCTGAATGAAACTGACTTTATTTGACATGAAAAAAAAAAAAAGCACAGCCCTGCGCGGCTAGTACAGTAGATATACTTGTATCCTGTCAGCGTTGCGCAGATATCATCGTCACTTTTACTCCAGCTGACAGCAAACGCTGTCTCTTGTAAGCAGAAAACGTTTCCTGACCTTGACAGGAAAGCCTGACCACTGATTTGGCGACGGCATCGCATGAAGTAATCTCCGGCGTTGCGCGTTATCATTTCCATAAAGCTAGCAAATGTAAAACGTCTGCGATGCAGGGACTCAATGACGTACGTGATCTTGAAGACATCTTAATAAACCGCACAAACTGCAGACTCTTTGCAAAGAGAATACACCGCCTCAAGAATGTCGGCCATGAAGCTGACCCCAAAATGTCCCTTTCACGGGGTGTTTGTGTCCGTTTTGAGGGGATGTGGCCTATTGCTCCGGGGCATCATACCCCGGTTTATCATGCATGGACTCACTCTAAGACGGACCCTGCAATGTCAGAGCCATGGGAGGAGATAGGGATGAGCACCAGCGAAGCATGCACACACCCATCCCGTGACTTAAGACCTAGACACGAAAACAGGCTACGCATAACGAGTCGCACAAGTCAATGCACAATGCACGCCTCATAATGTCACTGATTACGTCCATAACGTTTCATTTGTGCGCCACAGGAAGATTATCGCACTCCAACAAAGGCTACTGTTGCTAGATGCGAGTTCCCTACATTCCCGTCTTGTTCTTCCTCAGCCGAATCAGTCGATTTGCCTTAACCGCAACATTTTTGGCAGCGTAGCAACATGTAGCGCAACACTTCATTGACCCTTGTGGATGTATTTATTTTTACGCCTCTCTGCAGATCAGAGGTCAAACTGAAGAGCGGAAGAGGACGCCTGTGGCTGATAATGAATTAGCGTTTCACTTAAAGAAGATTTCAGCAATACTACGGCCTACAGCGAAGCATCATGTATATTACATGTAAACCAAGCCGTCCCTGAATATATCCACATATTTCAAAATGAAATGAGCCCCCGTTTCCACTTGATTCCTGAAAACAGATTCATAAATTTATAAAGTATATGAAACTGGCATGCCGCTGTGTCACTCATTAGAGTCATTAGCTAAAAACGTACCTCTCCCTCTGTCTGAATCATTAAATTAACAAGTGACTTCATGAACAGACCATCAATTAGCGCAAATTAATGCAATTAAATTTCTCTTAATTGCAGCAAGGTGTTCCAGTGTCGCACAGTCTGGCAAACAACAGCGGCTCATTTCTTGAACTCGGTAATCACTCCTCCTCATGTGGTCTCAAGCTTCTGATTGCTGCATCTCTGATCGGTGGTTTGTGTTTCTGCTTGCCTTACGCGCCTTTCACCGACCTGACCTGAAACACGGTGATTACGAGAAGCACGTACTCCGCTTGAGAGCCCGGCTCTGCAGTTGGCCGTGATCGCTCGTGCCCTACATCTTTTTTTAAACTTTCCCACAGCGGTGTCCTTTCTACCCTTTCAGACATACCATATTTCTTCCTTTTGTTTAATATACATGCGCACACATTCACAGGCTCTCACTCCCATTGTGGCACGTACGCCACAATGTGTGCCAAGTAATTAACGCGTGTTTGTGTTTGTTCTGTGAACGGCCTGGAATCTTGATAATGGAAAACAAGTGCAGACCGGCCGCGTTTTCCTTTATACATCTATCTGTCTATCCCTATCTTTCCCTCCCGCCCTCCCTCCCCTCGGTCACTCATCCCTCCCACCACGACCACTAAACACACTATCACTTTGCTTCTCCTCCTCCCTCCATGCCAGTGCTGTCATTTGTGGCAGCCAGGCAGAAAACGCTGGGTTCCTTTCTGGTTTGTCGCACAAGGAAACCATTGGTTGTTATACAACGACCCAACAATCACCGCTCTGTTTGGTGGTTGACTTGTGTCTGAGTTTAACACACACACACACACAAACAAACCCGGCCTCTCTCTCTTTTCCTCTGGAGCGAAACACAGAGGCAAATCCAGAGCGCAGTCTTTTTCTTGCTCACGTTAATGTAAGTAATCAAAGCGGACAAGGGGCTTTGTAATGCTGAGAGAGCAGAGGAGAGTCGGGGAGAGAGCGAGGGGTCACCTCCTTTAACTGTCCACTCCTCTCTGCCTCCTGTCCCGCAGGCGAGGCGGCGGGAGACGAGGAAGAGGAGATGGGGAAACTGATAGTGACACAGACGGAGCAGAGAGGCAAAACACAGACGTGATGAAAGGGAGGATCAAACTCGTACCCCACTTTTCCTGCATTAACGTCCCACTACGCCGTCAAACTGGGATTTTTCGATCACAACATTTTTTGCTTACTCCCACAATAAACAAATCCCCCGGTGATGCACAATGCGGACCATTTTCCGAACATTTACAACATAGAATCCGCGAGATGGGCTATAATTTTCCCAAATCACAGCCCGATATTACCACAAAAAGCATCAACTAGCGGACGGCCGCGGCTCCGTCCTTTGATTTACAACGGATCCGCATCCATGCAGAATTTGCTTTAAAAAGTTTTCTGCCTTAAACAGCAGATGCAATTTTGAAAAAAAAATACAAACACACACACACACACAGACATTAACAGAATAATTGGACTGCGCAGTGTATCTGGCAGGTGAGCTACACTGATCTGGCTGTTGGTTTTGGATGGCACCTCTCACTACTGCTGCTGCTGCTTCAATACGAAACAAAACAACTAGAAAATGTATATGAGTGTGTGTTATAATGATATCCCCACAGGAGCAACCATACAATCAGGCCTAAAAATGTGCATGTGTCCACATGTCTCTATGAATGTGTGTGTGATGTTATGCCAAGGGCATTGTGTAAAATCCACTCAAACAAACAACTTGAAGAGCAAAAAAACAAAAAAAAACAAAACCGGCTTCCTTGGACTGGATACGTAGCCATGGGCAATGTGGCAGAGTGTGTGTTAGTGAGTTTGTGTGTGTGTGTGTTGGCCTGAGGCAGAGAGAATGTGTGTGTGTGTGTGTGTGTGTGTGTGTGTGTGTGTGTGTGAAGAGTGGATTGCTTCATGCCTGGATGGACATGAAAGGTAGAAAGAGAGCGAGGACATGCCCACACACACAGACACACACATTATGAACAGGGAAAGCTTTTGCTGTAGCATGTAAGCAAGCGGACAGCCGCGCGCACCCGTCTCCTTTTCAGAGCAGAAAATGCAGACGGCGCTCGTAAATAGCGAGTGTTTCGACAGCTTCTGAAGCGACGGAGGCGAGAGGAGAGGATTATTTATATTTTATCCCTTTGGGTTTGAGATCGTTGTATTGTGGGGGATAACAACAAACGGAATTATTATTTTTGCTATCTTTATCGTGAGTTCATTAGAAGTTATTTTTAGGACAAAGAAAGAGTGATGCTTTTAGGTCTAATTTATGATCTTAACACTTTGTTGTACTGTGTGCAGGTTTGATGGAAACCACACAAGTCCTTAAAGCCACAGATTACTTCAACTTCATGTCCAGAACAAATGCAAATATCTGGATTTTTTATTTATTTATTAGAATACCACCATAATGTACACATCCATCAGCCACAACATTATAACCACGGGTCTTGTTATTATTTTATTATGACATCTGTCAGTGGGTGGGACACATGAGGCAGCAAGTGAATATTTTTGCCTTAAAGTTGATGTTTGAAGCAAGAAAAATGGATAAGTGGAAGGATTTGAGCAACTCTGGCAGGGGCCAAATTTAGGCGGGTAGATAACTGGGTCAGAGCTTCTCCAAATCTGCAGCTCTTGTGTGGTGTCCCCTGGTCTGATGTGGTCAGTAGCAGTACAAGGGCAGTGCAAGGAAGTAAAAGCAGCGAATCAGGCGACACGGTCACCGGCTCATGGATGCACGTGGGGTCCAATCCAACAAACAAGCTACTGTAGCTCAGACCGGTCATGGCGCCCTTGCTCACCCTAATCCAATGCCGAAAGCGCCTACAATGGACACGTGAGCATCAGAACCAGAGAGCAATGGAAGTAGGTGGTCTGGTCTCATGCTTCGCTTAAACTAGGGGTCTGCTGGGAGACCTTGGTTCCTGCCATGTACCACCCACTTAAACACTAATGCATACCTTCAGAGGTCTAGCAGAGCCTCAACACGTCAGGGGAACCTACACCGTATTAGTCAGGAGGTCATAATGTTATTACCAGTTTGAGTTGTGCGCTACACTTTGCCTTGACCAAGTTGAACATAGCGTTAAAATCACCAGTCGACCAAAATTTATTTGTGCATCTCCGGTAGCCTGCGATGATACCCTTCCCCCCCTCGTCAGCAAATCATAAGAACCATTAACTTTGCATTTTAAGTAAGACTAGCCAGTTAGCTGCACCTCCTAAGCACCCAAACGCTCGGCGTGTATCTCCTCGCGCGGTTCTTTAGAATATTAAACGGGCAAATCTGTCTGTAACAGCAGAAAGGCTGAATCGAGCACATTCCACTATACAGACCGGGGCTGATTTCATTATAGATAAATCAGATTCATCTATTCAATCTCTCTTTCTTTCTATCCGTTGGTCCACTTTCCATTTCCCTCCATTTCTTTCTCTCTATGTGTTTCTTTTCCCAATTTTAGGCCGCTCTCTCTCCCTCTCTGTTCCTGCCTTTCTCTCCCCGAGCCTTCCCATTACTTTTAACTCTGTCTGTCTGTCTCAATTTCTGTCATTCGCTGTATCAGTCTGGTTATCTGTGTAATACAATAAATGTGCGCATAGATGAGGAAGGGAGAAGAGAAGAGAAGAGAAGAGAAGAGAAGAGAAGAGAAGAGAAGAGAAGAGAAGAGAAGAGAAGAGAAGCCATGGGGGAAAGGAGGGGAACAGAAAAGAAGAAGTGCTCCGTTAAAAAGCTGAGTCCACCAGAGCAGTCACAACAGATTCATCTCCCTCTCTCTCTCTTCTTTCTTCCGTCCTTTCTTTCTTTCTTTCCTTCCCTTGCTCTCCGATACAAGCCGGCCGCGGTAATACAATAAAAAACTTGGCTCAGCTCCGTGCGTCTGCATGCGCGGATGTGTACGCCAGTGTGTGTGTTTGTGTGTGTACGGTAGACGACACCTCTTACTCCCTACTCTCTGTCTCATCATTGCAGCTGTTCCACAGAGGTGTGTTTCAATATATCACCCTGTCACACACACACACAAACACACACGCTCACGCACACACACGCAGACGCGGTCCCTGCTTAATAAGCGGTATTCAGAGCTCCTGGGTTTATAGAAGCTGAAACTGCACTCCTGCACAAAACTGGAGCCTTTCCGACTTTCCTTTCGGTCCCTCTCCGTTCCTCGCTTTATTCCCTCCGCTCCACCTTTCTTTATTCTTTCCCTTTGTTCACGTTTCTTCCATCCATTTAGATTTCTTTCACTTCACTTGGTTCAACTGGCTTTCACTGCCCTCACCTCTGCTTGCTCCATAGGGGACAATTTGTTGTCTAAGCTTGAAATTATTATTTAGGATCCTCCTAAATATAAAAACCAGTAAAGCCAGATTATCTACAGGCTCTTCTAAAATGTTTTAAAGTGGTGCGCGGTCAAAATCTGTTATTTCCTTCTTCTTACGTGTGAAAAACTACATTTTCATGTAAGCTGAAATGAAAGAGTATGTTGATTAAATACTTAGTTAAATGAAAGAAAACTCATCAAATTTCAGGTTTACAGCTTAAAGATTTGCAGCATTGCAAATCTTTATGAGTAAAATAAATTGATTTGGGTTTTAAACTTTTGTTCAGATGAAACAAGCCATCTCAGGACATCCGTTTCACTACTTACTGCGCTATTTCCGACCTTTAATGATTAACCAATACAATTAACTAATGAAAACTATCATTAGCCGCTGCCCCTGTGACACAAGGACATTTTTATCTCCGTCAAGAGACGCATAGTCTCATTAAAGCCGCACAGTTTGTGCTAATGTTACACTCTGTCCTCCCGGCGAATCGAGCGCCGCGCCGAATGCAAGGAATCTGTCGGTGGTCCAGTGATTTTCAAAGACGGACGCGACAGAAGGCAGAAGGAGAAAACAGAAAAAGAGAAGAAAAAGAGCAAAGGAGCCAGAGGAGGAAAGTGGACACCTGGATGAGTCCTGAGGCTCCGCAGGGGAGGAGGGGAGGAATCAAGGAGGAGGGAGGATGGGCAGGAGGGTGGGCAGTTTCTTTCAGCTGTTCCTTCATATGGGTGTGTGCGTGCCGCTGTGTGTGTGTGTGCGTACGGTCCATATGTGCGTTAGTGCTGGAGGAGTTGAACAGGGGGTCATGCCAGATGGACACACACAGAAATGACAGATTCCACCCACTAGCATCATGTAACAGTACGCCACTTCTCTTGTGCGCCATACAAGGCTTCTCTCATTTTTAAAGTTGCGACATATGAGCAGGGGGTGCTTTGGCACGGGAAGCTGAGGATTTCTTTGCAGGACTCTGCAAAAAACGCCACATATGTAAGACTTACTACGCCTCCCTGTCTCTGAAAGCGTTCTTATGCGGCGTTTGCTTCAAAAGTTTTAACTGTCGCAGACAATTTGTCGTCATCGACCTGCACGTCAAAACAGCTGCTCTGCCTCCGACTGCAGCTGGAAACACCTGCTGCAACACGACTGATTGAGACGGTGCCAGAAGTGGTGTGAGCCGCAACCTACGCAGGAGTGCAGCTGTGGTTTACTGTAATCTGGTTTGTTGCAAGTTTAATTAATGTCGGAAGAAGTAAAAAGCTTTAATGGACTTCAGCTAGCAATCATTCTCATTTGCAGTGTCCCAGAGCTCAAGGGAGTGTTGTCAAATTCTAAATGCGAAGATATATTTAATTTACTGTCATAGAAGATGAAGTAAACCCCTGCGATAAACTGGCGACCTGTCCAGGGTGTCCTCCGCCTCCCGCCTAGTGGCAGGACCCCCCCCTCCCTCCAAAGGACAAGCAGAAAATGAATAAATGAACTAATAATATAAATAAACTCATTAAAACTTATTGGACTTCAGAGAATGGTGGGTTGTGCTACCTATCAGGTGGAAATAGAACCATTTTCGTTAAGAGTGGATAGCTCTTAGAGACAAATTGTGTCCATTGACCCCGATCAACCTCCACCCACACACACACACACTCACAAACATGCAGACACAGACACTTTCACTCACACAAACACACTCAACTTAATATCCTCAGCGCTCCACTCACCACGCCATTCCTCAATCACTAACGCGGCTCTTTGTGTGTGCCTCTCTCTCTCTCTCTCTCTCTCTCTCTCTCTCTGAGTGCCGGGGTGAAAGGTTAAACGATGGACCATTAAGATTCATCTTTGAGTTCACTTCCAGCAAAGCCTCCCAACAAACACACACACATAATTAGATGAGGGTGGTCTTCTGTCAGAGTGCAGCAATTGCCTCTCCTCCTCTGTTTGTCTCTCGCCCGTCATTTAGGCCGATAGAAATCACTGAATGCATAATGAATGCAATAATTGCAGCACTAAAGCGGCGCTAAAATTTCTTTCTCTTTGTTGCTTCTTCGCTCTCCATTCCTACTTCGTGATTTTGTCAAGCGACAAAATAACTTTCTTTATGACTGCGTAAATCAGCATAAATCACTTTTTCATTTCGTATTTTTTTTCGGTACAGCTGACCGTTCCTCTGCGGATCTGTTGTGACACGCTGTCGGCAGATTTCACAATATTCACTCTGTTTGCCCTCCTGCTGCCTCCCAGGGACGAATAAAGGAAGAAGGAGGATGAGGTGGAGAAGGTTACAGGCAGAGGAGACAAAGAGGGGGATGAATAAAGCGCTGATTGAAGTCATTCCGTCTTCACACCTAAAGATTGGAAATCACCAGGCAATTTCCTACTTTCACTATGTTTACCGCACAAAAACAAAACGGTGTGTGTCTCTCTGTGTGCGTCTGTGTGTGCCTGTATTTGCGTCTCAGTTAATCCTTTCCGCGCTGACGAATTCGCAGACTAACAAGGAACTAACTGACAAACTGTCTCATTTTCTTCAGTCTGAACTTTTACACGCACGCACACACAAACATAATACACAAACACGCCGCGTGATGACTGAGCGAGCCCCGTGTCAATCCCAGCATGCCTCTCTGCTCCGAGGCAGGATATTCTGTCATCGCCACGGTTACTGTCAGGACGCATCACCGGTGGCCGTGGCAACTAATTAAGACCTGCCTGTCAGGCCTGTGGTCAGTAGTGTGTGCGTGTGGAAACGCACACGAATGGACAAACACATTCCCGTAATTAACTACCTGTCATAAACACACACACACACACACACACACACACACACTCTAGGCAGAGCCACTGTATCTGCCAGTAGGCATCAACATACACAGTGACTCACCAGTCATTAGTCACACACACAAACTCCAGTCCATTCAGATTTACTCTTGCGTGAAATTTGTCGGACTATACTCCCATATTTTTCCAAACGTCTTGAAAGTCAGAGGTCATGCGTGACACCTGAGCAGAGTACTGCTTAATAAAAGTGGCAACGGTCCTGTTACTTACACAGCAAAAAGTGAACATGTATCATCAGCAAAGAATGTGAAGTAAGGGGACTCAGAGCAGAAAAATGTCAGTGTTATGGCAAAGTTAAGTGTAATATTAAGTGGTGAGAGTCAAGTGAAGAGTTGAGTGTTTCAAGGCTGCAGACGGTCGCTGTGGAGAAAATTTGATCCTACGAAGAAGAGCTGACTGAAAGAAAAATAAAAAGATCTCCCTTTTTGAGAAATACACCAATCAGACATAACATTATGACCAATTTCCTAGCATTGTGTAGGTCTCCTTTGTGCGTCCAAAACAGTTGTGACTCATCAGAGTCCTGTGGTGTCTGGTAACACACTGTTGTTAGTGGGGGCCTTTGGGTCCTATTGGTTGAGGGGAGGGGTCTCTGTGGATCATCCCACAGATACTTGATCAGTTTGGGATCTAGTGAATTTGGAGGCCAGGTCAACACCCTGTGCTGTTCTTCTTGTTTTACTGTATTTGTTTTTGTGTGTGTCTGTGTCAGGCTGTGTCAGGGTTATTTACTTCTCCTGTCAGTGGACGTAATGACATTTTAATCTTAATGATGAATTGCTTAACTAAAATGCAATAAAACAGATTAATTACGAACTGTCCAAAGACACAAGCATAAGCATATATTTCAGAATCTTATTTGTGACACACTAAAGCAAATAGCATAGAATGGCAACACACGTTTCACGAGTATGTCTGACACATACTCTGTTGGTTAAATAGGATTAAAATCATGTTTCAGTCAGTAGTTTTCTCCCTTACTTACATTTAAACTATTCCACATCCGTCCTCACCGCATTAAGCATTGATGCAGGTTCACTGGCTGAAAACTGCGTGTCCGTGTTTGCGCACTCAGTAATGAGGTGTGACTCGTCCATGTCAGTGAAATTTGAGTGATCAGCATAATGAGAACACAAGAGGGGGAAAGATGGCAGACGCGAGGAGAAGAAAGCGGGAGACGTACAGCGAACGGAGAGGAGGACGTATTCATTTCTTTTTTAATAATGACTGATCGCACATCTGAAGGCAGTCTGTGTCGGTGCAAGTTGACTTGATGGCGCCGGAGACGTGACAGGACAGAGCAGAAATACTTAAAAGGAAGTAATTTCTCGACTTCAGAAAATGATATCAGTGCTGTCGGTGTGAAATGTGACTGAAGTTAAGCTTTAACTTTACATACTACACTTTTGTCTTTCCATTAATGGTGCGATTGATCAATATTTACCTCCGTCTTCATCACTAGGATTATATCAGTTAATAAACATAACACCTGGTTTCACTGGTACCTCAAATACCTGGTATATGCTGGTTAACTGTATTTGATCAGGTGCTTGATCAAAAAGCAGGATCTGAACCAGTTACAATGTCGTTTTACCCTCCACTACATCTGGCCGGCTGAATCAAAACAGCTCCAGCCCAAAACCTACAAATGTGAAACAGAAACAGGCCCCTGAAAGACAAACACGCTGATTTCAAAGCAGAAACCTACCAATCTCTGCACCGGATTCCTGCCATTTAGCAATGCAAACAGACACACTCGCACATGAGAAAGAGGAACAAAGTCCACTTCTCCAGCCTCTGCCTCCATCTGTGACCTTGTCTTTGTCCACCCTGTGTTGACCTAAAGCACTAGTGTGTAGCAGTCAGTTTGTTTAAGGCATTAAACCCAAAAAAGGTCGCAGACGCACCAAAAGACCAAAAGAAAATCCCAAAACCTGCATCCTATCAAGCCAGCATAACTTTCACTCCCTCCCTCCCGTTTCTCTCCTCCTTATCAGCAGATATGGAGGAGGTAAGGAATGAAAGAGTGCAGCTGCAAGTGTTTGTTGTGTCAGTCTGCTCTGGTCCGCTCTGTTCTTTCGTAGTTCCTTATCATACTTCAAACAGCTCTTGCTCCCTCTCCCACGCGCTTTCTCCCTGCCCACATCTATTCTCTACCATTTACTCCCTTTTTCATTTTCCTCCATTTTGTGGAGGATTACAGTCCAAGCTCGTGTCACTCGGGTCAGGCTCTGCAATGCACGTCTAAATAGCTTCTTATCACGCCAACCTGCTCTTTTCTATTCCCCTTTCTTAAATTCTGATTTGCTCCATTCAGCAGTGATATCAGATCTTATGAATTTCTATGGCATACTCAGAGGAAACCATAGACTGTATATAAATATGGACAATGCATCCCCACTTCCTCGCATTGGACAAACTGATGCAATTTTCCCGGGGATATAGGCGGCGCCATTTTGTGACTTTGGTGCCAGAGTCTGAGCAGGACGGTCCAAGAGAGGAGCCACGCAGAGCCGCGATTTCAATGACCCAGCCACACTTCCTCCACACTCGCTCGTTTTTTCCATTTAAATATTACTGAGCTCTGCTCTACCTCCACCAGTTACAAGGGGATATTGGATTTTTTTTTTTTTACAACTTTCCGGAGCGGTGGGCATGACCTGTGGTCGCTAGTATGTCACATCCTGTTTCTACAACGTCAAATACTAAACAAACTAAAACTCTTCATTTGACACTTCATCATGCATCCACATTATATAAACTAACTAAAATGAGAGAAACAATCCTTGAAAAAATGTATTTGACGTGTATTTTTGTGTTTTAATTCGGCTCAAGTCCTATTCACTAACATGGAGGGGGTGGAGCTTATGACCTATACTGCAGCCAGACACCAGGGGGAGCTCTACTTGCTGTGGCTTCACTTTAAAGGAGCTGTCTATCTTTATACAGTCTACGGAGGAAACTGACCAAGCAATGGCGACTGTAACATTTTTCTTTTAAAATTTTCTTTCTAATTTATACGTCATATACAAAAACATATCGCTGTATAATAACATGCTATGTCCTCTTTCAAACGTATGTTGCTTCCTATCCAAAAAAACAACTGTAAAATGGGAAGAAACTGAACCTTTGCGAAGATAACAGCCACGCAAACAAAGCAATATCAATGCATCTGATAGTGGTGGTATTCCACAGGGACCTCATCATGGGATTCAATTTCCATTTACAGGTCTCATGGTCCTAACATGATCTGATTTAGTTGGCATTAACTCCAATGAACTACCACATATCATGGTTAGATCTTGAAATAAATTAATTTACACTCATTTTGTTTTCAGGTTTACAAATCCAAATCGATGGTAGATTTTTTAAAAAAAAAGGATATTTGTAATAACAGAGACGGTTTCTAAATTGGGTTAAGGAAAATGGTATTTTAGTCCCAAGGTAAATTAAGCGTGCTGAGCTGCTTCATTAAATTGTAATAATACACCCAACTGATATCACCACAGCCAAGAAAAAATCATTTACAATTCACTTAAGATGAAAAACAGAGTGCACTTGTCATAGCAGCCAGAGTTAACAAAACTAAAGTCTGAGCGTGCTGCTAAGCCCACTCTTTGTTCACAGTGTCATTTAGGAAAGAGTTTGGCTTTCGAATTAGTTCTCGCGCGTAGGTGGAGGTTCTGCACTGTTCTAGCATGCGTTGGTTGCAAGCAACATTAGGCTGTTGATTTATTTATTTTTTTCTCTGAGAAAACAGGCAACGTGATTAATGCGACTCATGTTTTTCGGGAATCCCAGGAGAACATGAGTACTGAGTGGTACACGCCGGTGTACAGTCATCCCACAAGTATTAAATATAGACCAAAGTATGTTGAGGAGCCACTTAACCCTTTCACACACACAGCAGGATTGCCTTTTGACTTTATAATCACATGTTTATAGTCGGCTTCTTCACTAAATCGTCAACAGTGTCTGAACTGGACAGAAATTCAGTTTAATGTTTTTACGTTTGTGATTTCCACCAGACGTGTAAGTAAAGTTTGAGCAATGTTTAGCTAATGTAACTTACAAAAGTTTATGACACATAATTTGAACTACTCAAACTTTTAAATCAGGGGATGGGGCGAGACCGGCTATGGTTGCAGCCAAGGAAAGGGCAGGGAAGCTATGAAACAAAGGCATCTGGACTTGTTTGGGCTTGAGTAAGCTCCTTGGATGCATGGTGAAACAAAAATAAAATAAAAAGATCGGTTCATTTGCAAAGTTGTTTTAGCTTTGTTTTGGGTGTTGTGAAATGGTTTCTCCGAAACAAGACCGTGCTATAAACCTAACCAGGTTTGATTTGACATACTTAACTAAAAAGTGACTGTAAATAAAAGGGATAAACCAAATAGGGAATAATAGTGTGTTCAATAAACTAAATAGTAATGGCCCGACATGTGGCATAAACCTCTGTCTTTTGGCTGGAACACTCATTAACTAGTGGATGCTTTTTATACCAGATTACGCCTTGAACCGTTTCTGGAAACTACCTAACCTGTCAGTTGTGTGTGATAACATGTTGCAATAGTAGGCGCAAAAACAATGTCATGCTTGGTCTATTTGAACTGGAATCTGACATCTCTGGAGAGAAAGATTACGCCAAAGAACAAAAAGACATTTTTCATCTTTATTTTTTTTATATTTAAAATTCAGAGCCCAACTCCCTAAATACTCAATCAATCCATATCCTCAAGCCACGTTAGGGGCATAAACAACAGAGGAATGATAAAGAGGTACACCCATCTGTAGCATTATGGATCTATGTATAATCTTGTAAAATAAACTTGTGGCTTTGTTGAGTATAAGTGTTCACATAGATCTACCGTATAAGAAGAGAACAACAAAATACTGTAGACTATAGCCTATTATTAGCAACAGTAGATGGATCCTCTAATGGCAGATTATTTTTGCTGTAAGCCTACATGAAATAAAATCCCTGCCATGGCCCGTTTTATTAAGTCCACACATCGATAATCTTCGACATCAACAGCTCAACGTGATAACTGTTTATGGCGCAATAATTACGTTTAGCTCAAACACACAGGAAGACGTGAATTCACCGAAGCCGGCGGCATCTCTCTTATTCTCCATTATCAGCCCCGCTCCATACTTCTGCTGCCTCGATTAAAGTCCCCTTCTCTTTCAGTCTCTCTTTGCTCTCTCTCTGGACCACTAACCTTGATTCACTGTTCTGCTCAACTCTGCCTCGGGCCGGGACGTGCGCACACTCACACAAGACATACACAGATGCATGTACAGACAGGCAGATTTACAAGCCAGCACACTACGGCATACGCTGCACGGGAGGTATACACATGTACTTGACCGTGGCAAAGTAGAAGTGGTGAGTTTGGGGCCAATGTGAGGGGAAAGTGCGGCTAACCGAAGCCACATGTGGCAGACTTGGCTCTCGCGCATCGTCCAGAGGTATGTAAGCTTCTGGAGTGTGTTTGCGAAGGGGGAGGTGTGATAAAGAGCAAACCTTAGAAAAAAAAAAAAGAGACAGAGAGGCTGAGTGAGCTCATAGCTTGACTTCAACCTTTATTTGTCCAGGGAATAGTTGTGTTGAGCAGACGTGCAGTTTTGTAGTCACACTGCTGTGCATTCACATGGCTACACAGCCAGGAGCTGCCGTGTTGTAGCTGTGTGTGTTTTTTTATATATATATTTATATACTGGTGACCAGGGCAGCAGTGCAACAAGTCACAACAAGTTCAGGGTAGTAGCTGTGAAGTCAAAATGTGTATGTGTTAGATATGAAGCTGTCTCCAGTAGTTTTTCAAGATTTTACAAATAAAATCCTTCTCCTTTGTTTTTTCTGCTTTGTGGTAAAATATAATGAACGTCATAGCATAGAAACGAACGACATTTTAACTTGAATTGAGGCAGATTTGCACTGACATTGAAGCCCTGGTGGCTGAACTTTTATATTAACTCATTAATTTGGCAGCATTAACATAATATTATCATAAAGCACAGTGTTTTATGATGAGCTACAAAAAGGATTATATTATCTTATTTTTCTATCTGGGTCTCATTCTCATAATTGTGGACATGCTGACTGTGGGACATAATTTGCACAGGCCACCATTATTAAGACATCTAGGACATGTGACTCCTGGACTTACAGCAGCAAGTCTCATAAAAAATCCAAAAAAAAAAAATCAAACCTACAATGTTTATCTTGGCATTAGGCCATAAACACAGAAAGCAGCCACCCGTTCCTGTGTCTAGCGTCTTTATTTGGGCGCGTCACGGTAGCTAGCAATCAGACTGCGTTGATAGGGGTGCACACTCAGGATGTAACCTGAAGCGATTTGACAACAAGACACCATGTCATGTAAATAAAAGTGAGCAAGGTGTAGCAATGATGATGACCAAAACTAAAGTGAAAACCTTAAGCGACACCAAGTGGGTGGATACCAAGTTGAACTAAACTCAACCTTGAGGCGATTTAAGGCTTACGTACTCCATGAGAAGCAAGAAGTTTGTTCTCACCTCGTTTGAGAGTTCTTGCAGCTTGTTCTTGACATATCAACCGGGCAGAACTTTTTTCTCGTGTGGTGCCTGGCAACTATTCTGTGATTGGTCAAAAATCAGAAGTGGGTGGGGTTAATGTGGTGAAGCGCAAATGCTAGCGGCCACTGTGAGATGTTAATAATCGCAGTGTTGCCACTAATCTCACATGTTGAATGAACATCGTAATCCGATGACCACTGTTGTTAAAACATCTGGCCGTCATCCGAAAATAACAAGAAAACTGCTTCTCTCCTACATCTCCCACAATGCTTAGCGCATGTGACGTGTGCTGCAGTGGGTTGGCCCTATGAGGACTTCCCCAGAGTTCTTGTTCTTGCAGCCCTAGGAGCGTGAACAAATTTTAAATATTTACTGCAAGGAAACTGGTTTTAGCATCAAATTCAGCATGCAGAAAGCAGGCTCAGAGCATACGTTGAACCCAAACATTCCCAAATTTTGAAGTTTAATGCAGGAACAATATACAAGAGGGTTTCCGTGGCAACCAGAGCCTTCAGCATCCACTGGTGACGAACAAAGTGATGGTAAATGAGTGAATCAGGGCTTAGGGTGAACACACATTTAATATAAACATGACACTACAAATTGTTATTTCTGGAAACTTAAGCACACTTTGCACCAACAGCTGTAGTTCTGCTACAAACCTGTACTTACAGTAACTTAATGTAGCTCACTTTGTAGAGAGAAACTAACCCTACGAGACAGAGTGACGCTGCGTGTTAAGGTAGTATTGTGTGCATGTGTGCGTGCGTCTGCCGCCCCTGAGACTGAGCGCAAGAGACAGTTAGTGTCATGGGGAGGTAGCGCTGTATCTGCTAACCGTTACTCCAACAAGACAGCTCGCTCAGCTCCCACAAACAACACACACGGACACACACGAGTTTCACACACAGCCACTTTATTTACCTTCGGCCCAACACAGACGTAGCGACGGTTAACCTTGCCACTTAATACAAAGAGACAGTTTTCTTCTACAAAGACTTATATTTAGAGAGGTTTGTGTGTGTTTGTGCGCGTGTGCGTGAGTCCGAGGAAATCTGGATGAAAACAGCGCGGGCAAGAAAACACTAACAAAAGCATTCCAGAAAACGGGTGAGAGAGAGATATAGTGAGACGGACCTTGGGAGTTAGATGAGATTGGGTTAGATAGAGACAAAGGGGTGAGGGTGTTTTGTGACACCATGACACCGGAGAAGAAGAACTTGTACTTTAGTCTTGGACCTATCAGATAAAATATAAAGATACATCTTTGTTTTTTTGGGTAGCTGCATCAACTGACAAACAGCTGAAATACATTTACAGTTTCTCTTGCCGCCATCACTGAGCAGGTTTTGAGTTCAATTTTAGTGTTTCCCAAGGAACAGCAGCAAATATCTTTTTATTCTATTTGCATATCAAGTATATCTTTCCGCAGCTTTATCTTGAGTTAAATGTTAAAATCAACTTGTTGGAGTGATCACACTTTATCTTAATTTTTAAATGGCATCTTTGCTGTTTCTTATTAACTTCTCATGGACCCTTGTCAACATTTGTTGAAGCTGTGTCAACAACTTACAGACAATTAAATGAGGCTCATTGTCCAGACTCACGTTTAATCTATTCTAAAAGCACCCTATTGTCTTTATACCACCATTGCTCAAGGACTGTTTCTGCACTGCCTGAAGAATAACTACTTTAACAACTGTGATTTCCACCTTAAATAGAATCCACACATTATCCTTGTAACACAACACCAATCGGTCTGGATTTGGAAATCCCACCCTTGCTCTGTTGTGGGGGAAACATGGAAACTGGAGAAACAAGGAGGAGGAGGAGGGAAAAGAAGGGGTATTAGACATGAGTGGTTAGGAGGAGGAGGACACCAGGGGGGAGAGAGAGAGAGGGGGGGGAGAGGGGGGGGGGGGGGGGGGCAGATAGAGGAGTACATGAGAAGGGGGGAGGGTTTGATAAACGTTGTGTTACTCTGTTTAGGTTAGTGGGCCATAAATTCCAAGGGAGGGTCGGAGGGAGGGAGGGCTGGAAGAGGAGACCGAGGAAACAGTCAGACGGAGGTTGAGGAGAGGAGAGGAGAGAGGAGAGAGGAGAGGGGAGTTTGTTTGACTAAACTGAGTGATTTTCTTCGACTCCACCAGACACGGTGGAGTCTGCATAGTCTAAACATCGCAGGGGAGTGTGTGCGTGTAGGTGCATAGTGACTCAGATTAAATCAGATTAAAAAAATACCTTTGCAATAAGAATCTCAAGTCTTCCTTCCAATGAAAACCTCGCATTTCCTAATTTGGCAACTTTCTCGACTCGCATGTTGCTCTACAGTTGTGTGTCGCTGCATTTCACCCCTCTCTTTTCTTATCACCTCCAGTGGAAGAAAACAGAGTTCTCTAGTCAGATAAGCACAATTCACAACCAGGGTTTCCCCACAAGCATCAAGGGCTACGGACCTGAGCTCGAAAACACAAGTGCCTGTGGGAGTTGCGGTCTCAGTGGGTGTTCTGACTCCACAATCTATGGAAAGCGTGGAAAAAGCTTTGTTTAGCTTGGTGAATGCAGAGATATAAATCTCAAAGGTTGGCTGTTTGGAGGTACGCAGTTGGAAATCAACAGGCAGCCCTGGCCCCTCTGGGCTGTAGCCGTTGGTGCTGCTGCAGCATAGCTTCAATTTGATGTAAGCCACTGACACTGCTGTTTACACATCACTTGCGACCTCTTCTTAATCCCTGAAATGTATGCATTACACTTGCAATATCTCATGCAAGCGTGTTTTCAAAATCTTCCTTTCGTTTGATACTCACATGCCCACGAAACGATGTGTTTTTTAGCTGCTATAATTATTCTTCCTCTTTGTAATGGCCATGCAAAATCCCTTGCCTGTGACTCTGATGGATGAGCGAGCACACAAAATCTAAAGTGCTTTTTCCATGTAAAACCAAACTTGGGAGTTTAGCAGAAGATAATGCAGGGCTTCATCTGTCTGTTGGTCTATGGCGGTTTCCAGTGGACACTAACACAAAGGGGGAATTATGCACTAAAACGACTCAACGCAAATCTCCTCTAAGGACTTTTGTGACTCTGAAGCACATTTGCTAAAGCAGGTATTGCACCAAATCTATTACATGTTAAGAAGGAGGATTTCTTTCACAACTGGTGAGTTCAGGAGGAACCATTATAACCAACATCTGACACCCTCAGTACACTGTACACGTTGATAAGT
Source organism: Planiliza haematocheilus (assembly GCA_005024645.1). Lineage (NCBI taxonomy): Eukaryota > Metazoa > Chordata > Actinopteri > Mugiliformes > Mugilidae > Planiliza > Planiliza haematocheilus. The sequence goes on along the minus strand of SRSE01000853.1, from coordinate 6,563,852 downwards.
GTTTATTGCTTTAAAGAAGACTTCAAAAACGTGACACGTGCTTCCTCCTGTTGAGTATTTGAACACTTTTATGTCCTATCACTTCTCCACTTGTCCATCACTATGCCGCTTCTGTAAAACGGACTGCTTAGTGCAACCACGACACCAAAATCCAAAGATAATTGAGCCACACAACAACAAAAAAAATCTACAAACTCTCTCTCCTGCAGTCAAAGTTAGTAATTTCATCCCGTTAAATGGCTTAAAGGACTACTCCGTAATCACATTTGCTGTAATTTCATTTGATATTGATTCATTAGTTCATTAAATGTTTCATCATTTTTGTTTAATTTAATTTGTGTGTCCTTGGGCTCAGCTTTCTGTGGACTAATCTCTACCAGTAAATTGGCAAGTTAAACAAGATTGGGGAAAAGATAATGCATTATGATTAGAGACATCAAAGGTTTGGGATCCACATTTATCATCCACTTACCAGCAGAAATGATAATATTTTATGCAAATTACAGCTTGTTTCTGATGTAGAAGTTAAGCAAACTTTATATTTATGTATTCAGAACGCTTTCTTTTAAACGCGTGAACGCTAAACACGGTGCACGTGTAGAACTTTTATCACAGGCGGGAAAGGGTTTTCAGAAATCAGGGCTGAGATGGGCCAGCCAGACAACTGAGAGACAGACAGATGCTCAACATTTAAATGTCTGTCTCCAGACTCCCACACACAGGCTGCCCGCGAGAGTGATTGACTGTAGGTGCGCATACGCGATCACTGTCAGGCAGGCTGACCATGTGTCTGCAGTCATCTGCGGTGAGGAGGGACACACACAAGCTGCCAGACAGACAGACAGACCAAACGACAGATTAGGGTGGCAGACAGACAGATTTTAGACGCAAAAAAAAAAAAAAAACACTATGTAACATGATTTGGAGGAAATATCGGGAATATCTGCTAGAAGATTTAAATCTCTGCTCACACTGGCAGAGTGGGGTGGAGGCAGCGTGGTGACGTGAAGATACATGCTCAGGGATGGAGATGATAATCTTAATGGACTGGTCATCTATCGGTAAGCTCCTGATTCTCACACACACACACACACACAGGCAGGAGGGTTTATATATCTCGAAAGCTTTCTACCACTTCTGACCTGAAATCAGCTTAAAGAGGGGAGAATTATTAGAAATGAACGGAAGGGCGGTAAAAATAGTGTCCTCTTTAATACACGTACACACAACAGCCATATGGATGAAAGTGACTTCAGCTGGATGTCCTGTGGGAATTTATCATTAGACAAACTCACACAGAGATCAGGAATGACCCTTTATATGGTATGCTGCACATTTATTGCTTATGGCTACTTCTGTGTGTGTGTGTCCAGCTGCATGACAGATGTCTTCTTAACTGGACTAATGGAAACCACTTCAGCCACCGCCTATAGCTCCACACACAGGAACACACACAAGGGCCCTTTGGCTATCAGATCCACCTGAAGGCTCACATACTCATAGGCACACACAGAGCTGGGCTGACACATGCGCTCAGAGCGTATAAACATACTACTGCCTAAAGTTAAAGTAAAGAAACACTGAGGTCATTTGTATGCAGAGTTTGTTTCCCTCTTAAGCAAATTTAAATATTATCAATCACTTTAAAGACAATTTCTTGACCTAATTTTCTCTTTTTTCTCCAAAACAGTGCTACTTTCTGTGATCTTCCAGGTGAACGTTTCTGTTTAAGATCGATTTCTGATGAAATCAAAAATGCAAACTATAAAACGCAAGGGAGATTGAAAAGAAATGGGCACTAGTTTGCGTTTTAGCGATGACTCACCCAAATTCCCCTGTAGTTTAGTCTTCAGTGGTTTGGCTGGTCCCTGGTATCATCAAACATTTGCTAAACACGGAGGCCTAAGGCAGGGAATGGTTACAGTGACAACAGGAAAAAGGTTCCCGTCCCACGGGATCATTTCTTCATTTTAGGTTTTTACAAACCGAGACTTTATTTTCCCAGTTGAGTGTTAATGACTGAAAGGGATGAAAAAAATAAAAAAATCAGCTAGCTGCCCCGCTATGCTGTAAACTGTGAAATGACCGCAGATAGCTAGCGTCCCCGCAGCGCCTAGCTATCTGTGGTCATTTTCACAGTTTACAGAAACACTGCACTTTCTCAGTAGTGAAGGAACTGTAAAGATTTCCCTATCAATCACGCAAATGTATGGGAAAACACAGCCTCATGCTTATCCTTTAACCTCCCAGGAAGAGAGGTGAGAGGCACAGGCACGTAAGAGCCTAAGATAAAAATCTGTATATGAGCCAACACTGATGAATTATAACAGATTCTGGTGTGTTGTTACATGTACAACACTTAATTGGACGTCGTTGGAATGGATTACAACCATTTCACAATGTAAGCACAAGCATAAGACGGTAGTTTTCTCAAATCTGTGTTTGGACTGGAGCTAGATGCAAGTGTTGCATCGCCAGCTGTTTGTTGCACTGAGCTTGCCAGTAGCTTTATTGAGAGTCTGCTGTAGTTAGTCAGCACTAACAGTGTTTTATTGGCAAAGTTTAGCCTGAAAGAATTCCTGATGAGTGAGAGCGTATCCAAAATATGTCATTTTATGGTCAAATGAGTCGTTCTTGGATGTTTTTGATGTCTTGATTTTGATTTAACCTTTTCATTAAAACACTACAACTTTATTAGTCTTTATGTGATGACAAAAAAAACTCTCTTAGACACTGAGAGCATGTAGAACCTGCCAACGCTATTCTCAAGAACCTGTCCTGTTTAATATGAACTGACAGTATTTCTGCCCCACTGGGTTTCATTAGGTCTCTCTATTAATTTCATATTTACTAATTAGTGTTTTTGGAACATGGCACTCCAAATCCTCCCATTACTTTTTGAGGATTAATCAGAACGTACCTTTGTGTACAGCAAAGTGAGGATTTGTGTTTACTCTGATTTCAGCAAAAAACAACAACAACAACAACAACAACAACAACAAAAAAACACTACTTTGATTTTGTCTTAGCGAATCCTGATGGGATACCAGACTCAACAGTTACACTGAGATCTTTCTGTCTGTCTCTGCAGTGTGAAGAGTCTGTGGTGTATTTTACTCACTTGTCACTTTCACAACAAAAAAACAACTCCCTCGTTAACCAGCATCCGCTCTGTGTGTGTTTGTGTGTAGAAGAGAGAAAGACAGATGGGGAAGAAAAGATAGAGGGTATCTGAAGAGAAGAAGAAAAGGAAGAAGGAGAAGAAAAAGAAAAGGTGTGTTCAGCTTCTGAAGGAACAAAGTCAGCCAGAGCTCCTTTATTAGAGACTGGGCTCAACTAAACAAACAGCACCTGGAAACTTCAAACCTCCCGACAGCTGTCTGGCTACACAGACACACAAAGACAGGGGAACGAGACATACAGACAAATGGCAAATAGATTAACTGACAGCCAGGTTGGCAGAGTCACAGAGGCAAGCGACAGCAAACCAGGACGAGAGTGCGTCAAATGGTTCACAAAATTCATGTCTGCCACGGTGGAAATTATTTCCAAGGAGCAAAATAACTTCAGACATGACCTCAAGGAGCGTGAGGCGCAGACACTATTTTGACACTGAAGCAAATAGTTTACAGCTCCACTGTGCAAACATCTACATCTAGAAATCACTACATTGTGGACTTTTAAATCCGGCTAAACGAGTCAGTACTGCAAACAGGATGGTTAGTAATGACATAAATAAAAAAAACATTAACAACAGGGTGATTGATGACGGACGACAGAACTAAAAGACAACTGACGGATGTCTCGACACTAAAACACTACGGTGGATGGAAGATGAAGCTCAGCTCTCAGCCGGCCAATCGTAACTCACCCTTCTCAGCGCGCCCCATGTGAGCTGGGTCCAGCGGAAGCAAAGCAGAGAATAATAAGACAGAATTAGATTGGAAAGCATGCACAGGTTCACAAATACAAGAGAGAATTTGCATAATGAAAGAAGATAGCATTTCATCTCCTTCTGAACTTTCTTCCAGAATCATATAAAAGCAAAACATATAACAGCGCAAATACAGTCTCACATTTGGCACATACTCTTGGAAAAAAAGCACCGCAGACAATCAGCACCCAGACACAAACTTTAACCTTTATAAAACACTTGTGCGACCTCAGCCTTTTACCCTCTGCTTCAGCTAACCCGCACGGCAACCCTAAAAATAATCTTTTCCCATGGTTGTCTTCACCTGCCAGCATTACTCCCAGTTCCTTATACACACACACACACACACGCCAGGCCACAGCTTCACTGTATATATGATTATCACCACAGACTAAACTACACAACTGGTACAGGGGCTGCTTGCATCTGTCTGTGCGACTGTGAGGCAAAAGCTGTGTGTGCACGCACTGTAATGTAATTAATCAGCTGTGAGTGTTGATTACTTAATCTGTCATTAGCCAGCCGTGTGTGTGTTAGTGTGTGTGTGTGTGTCTGTGCATGTGAGGCGGCAGCATTTTTCAAGGCCCCCTTGTACCAACAGCTGTGACCAGAGCCAAACAGGGCAGAGCAGAGATTGATGATACTGGACTGGTATCATCATTCATCTGGGAGGTGATATGTTTCTGGGATTTGCTTTGGATGTGTGCTGTCTCTCTTCACTTCCAGGGGAAGTTTCTTGGTTCACTTCCTGTTTGCTTGATTGATGATTTACGCCCACGGGTGTAGCGGTATCCAAAGTTTAATCCTGACCATCTCATTAGGTGCACACATTCATCCAAGTGCTTTTGAAAATCATGAAGTGGAAGTGCTGCCGCGCATATCGGCCCACCTCAAGTGAAAAGGCTGTGGCGATGCAACAAAACACACCTTAATGTTGCCGTGTTTGCCTCTGCTCCCTTCACAAACAACTAAGCATCCATGTAATGCATCCACTCGCTGCAGCAGGCTTCTAGTCTGCCACTAATCTCGGCAGGATGAACGATGAGATCACGAAGAATAAAAAGAGCAGGGGTGTACATGAATGCAATGTCCCTGGTTCAAGTCCAGGCAGGCACTCTTGATTTCCTCTCAACGTGGCTTCAGCTCAGAGGGTTTTAGCCGTTAAAAATATAACATGCCGTGTTATTTTGTGGAAGCCACAGCGTGCAGATCCATTGCTCATCTTCAGCACGTCCGCATGCTGGAGACCAAAAACTTTCTGCTTCCCTTAGTTTCACGCCACAGATAACTGCTCATGCTCTGTTGCATTAGGAGGAAACATTTGTGCTTGACTAAGATGCTACTACAAGCAAAATGTAGTCAAGTAAAAAGGGAGTAGTTAACACTCACCAATCAAATGCTGTGATTTATTAGTGCTACTTGGGAGTGCCCAGTTAATTATACACTCTGGTCACATTCCTTTGCATGTCTGAATAACGCCGATGTAAACAGGCCCTCATCTGTATTTCTCCTTTCCAAAAACCTCCTTTCCAAAATTTCCTTGCAATTTACACAACTATTACATCTAAACACACCGGGGCCTAGCATGGGAACGCGCAACAGCGCGCATTTGAATCACAACCTGTCAATCGTGTCATGTTCGCAGTCCTCCTCCCTCTCCTTAAGTCTCTGACGGGAGGCGAGGCTGCGCCGCCGCTGTGTGTCGCTAATCCATTTCCACAACACAAACCCCTCAAATTCATTCAGTCAAACACACACAGGCAGCCTAATGAGGGATTAGCTAATGAATTCTCTCAACAGATTAATTACATTTTACAGACTTCATCCCCAAACAGCTGAAGAAATGAGCCAGTACGTTCAAAGAGATGGATTTTTTCTTTTTTTTCTTTAAAAGAAATCTATCACTAAATTGAAATCCGTAGAAACAGATTGGCTCGGAGCAAAGGGACGTTTGATTTGAGGAGAAGACATTAAGACAGATCTGAAGGACTGCGGACTGAGGCATTACTTTTAACGAGAAACTAAATAAAAACGGCCTTTGATTTGGCGCCATTTTACATGGCATGGGTAGAATGAGGAGGCATTCTCACATGAATCTAAATGAGAGGCAAACATTTCAGATGCTCGCCTTTGTACCAATGTACTCCGGAGGGCTTAAAAGCATCGGCCTCCCTCTTTCTCTTTAAGTGACAGCAAAACACATGAGCTGACACACACGTTTACAACACACACGCACACACGCAGGACATGACAGACACACACTGTGATTCACGCACACATTCCCCTCCTGCCGTTTTCACAGTCTCTTGAGTGGAGGAGATGCCCACGGCCAAAAACCAATGGTTTCTTGTTTTTTTTTTTCCACCCCCTCCCTCCTCCTTCCTCTCTCTTCTTTCTCACTATCACTCTCTCGCCTTTATCCATTAAAACACACAATTTTATTTCATCTTCTAAACGGAGCGGAAAAGTAATTATAATTAAACCAACTTGGTCCTAATGTTCAAAATACTAAAATAATTTACAATTCTAATTAAACCGTGCTCAGATGCCGCGTTCAGTGGCAAGCGGGCGCCTTCTAATTCGTCTGGAGACACTGACGGAAAACAATTATTTCACTTCATTAAGATTAAAGACGCCGGGAATCTGTGTCACAACTCGATCAGAGAGGGGACAGATTTAGAAAGTCGTGGAATTAACATAAACCCGGTTACTGACTTTGTAAAGACAGCGAGGCGCACGCTCGTTCGCATTTATTACACCAACTTTGTGAGTGATTAGTGGAGACAGAACTGAGCGAAACAGCGTGATAAGACGAGGCAGATTGATGTAAATGCTTTAAATTATGGTTTGACTTGTTCAGAGCAGATAAAAATTTAAATGAATTTAGAGGACAGACTCAAAATGACTTTTTAATAGCTTAAAATGCTGATATTTCAGTGCACTAAATACTTATGCAAACCTCCTTCCTTCATTATGAACTTTTGATCTAATTATTACCACGTTTGCTCTCTGCAGACAACAGCTCATACTGGTTGCATTAATTATCTGCCTATTAACCCGGTCTCTGTCTCTCTGGTTAGACATTTTACCAGAATTATCAGATAATGGTGCTGCAAGTCAAAGTGAAAAGAATCCAATATCTTGCATGTGAAGTGCAAAACTCTAAACACTTTAAGATTAACAATTATGCAAAAATATTTAAATGCATGCCCCGAAATAAAACAATCCTTTTTTTTTTTTTTTTAGGTCTCAAGGTGTACTTCTCATTCTGCAACCAACCAACTGCAGGTCCTCCCTTTCCACACTAATGACAGTCCATGACCTGAGCTCTGTAAGCAGCATCCAGCCACTAGTATTTACTTGCAAATTAACAGCGCCCAGATTCCCAAAGAGGCCTCAAAGAAATTCCACACATTTGTTACCCAGAGGACCAAATGGGCCCAACGGGAGGGTGGGAGAGGGGGGATGCATAAGGGGTGTGGAAGAGGGAGAGCAATAAAACGCTCACAGATGAAGTTGGGATTAATGTGTAATTTCATTGCAAAACATTAACAGGAGGACAACGGAGCAGAAAATGAAGTCTGGCCATTTCCATCATTTATTAGGTTGATGTGTTCTTCAGTACTATCCAATGCAACCCTGTTTATGATTTTGGATGTCAGCTTTCAAACTGTTTTTTTTTTACCCATCTCCGTATCGGAGTTAGGACGAGAACAACTGGTGAATGCGGAAATATATTAATAAAAAATCAAATAAAAAAATAAAAAAGCACAGCGGCCACGCATGCAGGTACGGAGCGCTTTCAGAGCTAAAGATAACAGAAAGAGTTTCCTCCGGGTCCGATCAGTTCTTTTCCAACACCACGGCTGCAGAATAACTCCGCTGAGCTCGCTAAGGGGACTTTTGCAGAAGCAGCAGCCCGGGGATCAGCGAGCAGCGCTGTTGCAGCTTTCATACTCGGCTGTGCTTCTGCAGACGAGCCGGACAAAAGGGGCGCAGGAGACGCTGCCATCCACACGCATCCTCTCGCGAATAAAGTTTGACGCCAGTGATCATTTCTCTCTCTAAACAGTGATCACCCACGCGGCTGCACTTGTGATAGTTTGGGTGTGTCTGTTTTGGTTTCAAACAGTCCGTAAAATCACATATAACATCATGAATCTCTGCAGATTCCGCGCAGTTTTTTTTTTTTCCACGATGTCTTCGCAGAAAAAAAGTCCTTCCTCTTTCTTCTCCTCGAGTCAAACCACACAGCGCAGAAAAAAACACACAACAGTAACAGGCGATCGGGTTACAGGCTATATTCCTAATCATTGCGTTGTATTGCATGCAGCGCGAATAAAGTTGCAGCAGAAGATGGTTTGCAAAGAGTGAAAAGCTCACGGGGCTGGCGAAAAAACCATTTGCACTTATTAGAGAGAGCTAACAATGCTCTAAAAATACTTTAAATACAAATAGATTATGATATGATCGTTACACTAAACAGCCCTGCAATCATTTAAGTCAAACAGAGGACGAGGTAGACGCTCTTAAATGCCGTGACGTTAGTTTAATGCAATGCAAGAACTGCAACATAAAGTTCAAGATCACAGCAATTAAGATAATATGAGTCGTGAATACTACACTGCGTGAATCTGGTAAGTTAACAAGCAGCGATCTCCGTGCACACAGCAACTTTTTCTCCATTCATGCGCTGCCTGCGAGGCTGCGACGGCTGAGCGGCGACGATCGCTCCCCACACTATCATACAAGCCCTGTATGCTCCGCTTAAAATACACGTTAATAACCGGTAACACCGTGCAGACGCTGGACATGTCGCTTTTTTTTGTCTACTTGCACACAGTTGTGCGTTAATGCAGATGCCTATTTGTCCTCCAGTTATACCATGTTTTGCAGATTTGTAAAGAAATTCTCGGGACCCGCAAAAGAAGACCCGAGCATAAAAATGACACAACTTAAGTTTTTGATCTTTAGGAGTTCACGACCCAGAGACTGACTCAGAGTTATTCATTTATTCCAGTCAGCGCAGCCTACTTGGCAGACAGACAGAATTCAAACTATCTAATTTGCGACTTACATGCCACTAAATCAACGCTTCACATTAAACGCTAACTTTTGGCTAAAAGCATCTTAAACCCCCACAATTCATCTTAAACACAGCCCGAATCGCGTTTAAAAGCGGAACCGAAGCGTCGGCACAAATTTCAGCACGGTGGCGAACTTTTCTCCCAACACCTAAACACACCTGTCAGGAATGCGTGCGCTTTGAAACGGTGAGGAAAAAGAAAAATTAACTTTTCTTCAATTCAAAAAGAAACTGTTCATCCTGTGTGTGCTCGCTCTTACCTGTCGGAATTTGGCCGGAGACGTTACCAAGTGTCGAAAAGAGAAACAGGAGTCCCGTGAATACGGGGGAAAGTGTATCCATGTTTTAAACCGTGGCCGCCGTGGCGAGAGTCTGTAACAGTTTCCCTCTCAAGGAAAAGTTTTCTTCCTCCGTCTTCGGTCTTCTGTCTCTGTCTCTAGCGTGGTATTGTTATTATTCCTCCTGGTGTTGTTGTGGATTCAGACGCTCCATTCTCTCCTTTCCCCGGTTTCTCTCTTTTCGCTTCCTACGGGCTCGCAGACACTACACTTTGTTTCACGCGGAGTGAGGGAGCGCGAGGCGGAGAGGGAGGGAGAGGGAGGGGGGTAGAGCGAGCGAGCGAGAGAGAGAGGCGATAGGGAGAGCGAGAGAGTGACGTCACAAGGTAGTATTTGATTGAAGGAAAAAAACACAAATTAAGAAAAACAATATAACATAAATATAAATTTCATGTCGTGTTCTGTGTTAATTTACATATTGTTGTTATCCGCTGATATTTATTGAAGTGTCTTATTATTTTTACTTGTGCAATTTTTATTTAGTAGATAAAATTCAGTGCAGTGAAAAAGATTCAAGATTTCTTTATTGTCAATTTCCCAATACGTTATACGGCATACAGAAAATTGAAAAAACATTTCTCTCTCTCTCTCACACACACACAGATAAGAATAAAGTTGACAAAACGGTCACAAAATAAATATTATGGATATAGAAAAATAAAGGAAGTAACTATAAATCAGCCTGTGTACAACAGTGCAGTGTACAGTTGCAGCCTGGGTTTACCCAGTAAGGTGCAGACAGCTGTCGGGTTAGAGTCCTTGAGTCTTTAAGATTCTGGATTCTTTGTTGTGTACTGTTTTCTTTCTTTGACTCTTTCTTGTGTACACACTTACCATGGTCACTTTTGTGGACCTTTGTATACTGAATTTAAACTGCGTAACATCCAGTGTAGAGCCTACCTTGCTGCCTACTCCAGTGGTCAGCAGGTTGGTTAGCCTAAGCTGTTGTTGTAGATGTGGAAACAATTCTATTACCTTGGTCAGTTTTTTTTTAGCTGTAGTAAAATTTTAGATTAATGAAGAAACCAAAATAGACAAAAAGAGAAACAAAGTTAAAATCCAGATGAACTGCTTGATTATTTTATTTCGTTGTTTCTTCCTTGCACATGTACTTACCCAGGTCACTTTTGGGGACATTACGTAAACTTACATTAAGTCTCCTGGAGACTAGATTTACGCTTCTGCATCAGATCCAGTGTAGAGCCTACATTACTGCCTACACCAGTGTTCAAAAGATTGGTTAGCTAGATCTATTGCTGTATAGATTTGGTAAGTTTTATTGGCTTTGTCACATTTTTCAGCTATGGTCAAGAAGGAGAGTGACCTCTGAGACATGGAAAAAGAAATGCATTTGGTACCAAATAAAACATCTGCTGTCTTTGTCATTCTAGTCATGCTGCTGATGAGGTGTATGGCAGATGCATCCACAGTGTAGGATATATGACTGGTGTAACTATGGCATAGATCTGATGCAAAAACATTTACTACCTTTGTAAGTCTGACCTCAAACCAACTCCAACTTTAACTGCTCATCCACAGATTACTGTTTTCCTTTTACTTTTGTTTGAGGTTGCACTCAACCGCATGTTTTCATAACCTCAGAGGATATTACACTGACTACAATCATTTCCTTGTGACTAACCCTAAAAATAATCACCAATATTAAACCGGCTCTTTACCCTAAAAGTTAATGATTTATAGGGACTTCTTTTGCTCCTGAAAGGGAGGTGAGTCCTTGCAACGAGACGGTGTAAGCAGATTCATACTCCCACAACATAAAGAGGCGACTACAAGTACTAACACGCCCACTCATAACAATACAAAATATGTTTAGACTGCCTCGCTAATATGTGGTTTAATTGGTGCTAATGTTTTATTAAAACTTTATTATTTTAACTTACTTGAGTAGACCTTAAGAAAGGATAGAAGTGTAGAGAATAAGCAGGGTTATGTGTGTTTGCTGATTCATGTACACTTTTAATTAACTACATGTTTAAAATAAATGAAATTAGTCAATAATGAAATGCAATTTGAAACTCAACTAATATTTTTTTATTCAACATTTTTTTTTTTTAAACCAGGAAGCTCCCATTGAGATTAAGAACCTCTTTTTCAAGGGAGTCCTAGCTAAGATGGACAGCAGCAAATACAAAACACAGTTTCAAAATTGTACAGTTAAAACACAACAAAACACAGAAAAAGAGAGAAAAATAAATAACAAATTTACAAGCCGATTATAGAAAACAGCGCATGTCGTGCATGCATGAAGTACTTTGGTTTTAAAAGCGCTCCATTAAATGAATTACTTACAGACATTCTGTAGCACGTGTCAATGCAAAAGGTGCCGATTTTACAAACTCCAGACATATAAAACAGAAAGCAACAAATGGTCTATCTGAATGGACCAGTATTTCTCTGTTAAATTAAGGTGCAATGTGAGATTGTGCCTGTCAGACAATAAGAATAAAATCCTAACCTTAACCCAGCAACAAAAAGTAAGCTGATGACTGCAACCCTTACTCCTAACCCTAACCTAACCTCTTTTGTGCTAATGAAATCAACAGCACCTCCTGAAATGTCATGTGCAAATCTTTTGTGTATATATAGTGGTTTTCAAAAGTGTTTTGTTTGTATGTGCAACTGAGCTACTGTGACCAAGCAATCAATAAAGTCTGTCTAAGTCTACGTCTAAGAATCCTGACAGTCGTGGGACCCAAGAAAAAGCCCTAACACAAAGATATTTATTACTCTTGCTACAAAACGGCAACCATGTCCAGCTCAAAAGCCCCTAAACCATTCAACCACACCAACCCCAAAAGGAACCCCTGCTAATATAACATAATAAATGTAATAGAGTGGAGAATAGAAGAATAGAATCAAAGCATATTCATGCCAGGCTGTAAAAGACACAGCCAAATTCAAAGGGAGAAGGTACTTCAAGTTCAAATGCTTATATTAAATCGTTTGACAGTGTTCGTTGAAATCCATGAACTGAACTTATTTAAAGTAAAGACTGATTAACCGGAAAGGAGATCCACAGAAAAAAAAAATCATACTTCTCCAAAGACAGAAACCAGCGCAGTTAAAGCTTAGATATGCAAAGTCATCAAGATGTACAGCCAGGAGCTGCTTTCGTTTGATTTAAAGGAGACCTTGTGGACGGTTGGTGGACTGTGAACATAACTGAACTTTATCTTGTGCTGAGAACCTTTCTCTCAAAGAGTGATTTAAAGTACTGCAGCACTCCTGGGGACCTTTACATCCACCAGTTTATTCCACAAAAGTCCCCACAAGAAAACTGCATTTGCTGCACTCTGCATAATTGCAATATTTAGCTCATCTGCACTTGTGAATTGCATTGTAGATAACCTGCAAGTGTTGGCACCATTTTCTGTATGCTCTAGTTTGACTTAAAAAAAACAACAACAAATCTTTTGCCCACATTTCACCATCTGCCAAGTGTAGTGACAGTATGTCATAGTGGGGCTGGATAACATCATGACAGGCCTGCCAAAAAGACAAAATAGATGTTTTTGATTTGGTACACAGTCGAGCTAAAAATATGTGGTGTGGATGGAAATGTATGAGAAGGAAACAGGTGTGTATCCCCTCCGTGTGTTTTGTCTCTCTTAGTGCCACCTCTCCTACATAAAAGGTGCGAACAATCTCTTCTCCCGAGTTTCTGTCTGTGGGAGACGGGAATATTCACATAGGCTTTGCTTTGGTGTCTGCAGAGAAAAGAAATTTAGTTTTGACTGTTGCTGTGCTGGTAATTATTGTTTTGTTTTTTTCTCAGCGTCCTAACTGTAAATGTGATTGTCTAGCCTAGTGGCCTTGAACAAACTCATGTGTCCTACGACCAAATATCACTCTGATGCTAAAATGCTAAAATCCTAAAAATGCGAATTTGCCGTTATTATGCATGAACCTTTCAAAGGTAAAACTGAGTTTAAAGCATTTTTGGTAGAGTACATTAACTCTTATTGAGTACAAGTTGCATGTGCTGACGTAAAAGTGTGTCACATACATGTCATTTCTGCTCCCAGATGGCAAAAGTCAGAGAAAACATGACAAGTAGGTAGTCATCGCTAGATAACGGCAGCAAAGTGAAAGTTTGTCTACAAGGAAAGTAAAGTAAACGGACGGCTAGCATAAATAGATTTTTTATTTGGAACCACTCAGTGACCCCTTTCGATCCCGATCCTGTTCCTGTGCAGGCAATTTTCGGCAATCTACCCTGTCGCAGCACTCACTGGAGCTCACTGGTAGCACAGCTGCAATTTTGAGACCAAATGTTCCTTCCAGTATCGCTTTTATGATGGGTTGCTGAGGAGGCCGGTGTGTTTTTTTTGTTTTTTGTTTTTTAGTGTAGTAGACTAGAATATCCATTGGACAATTCAGCAAATCAAGTTTAGGGATATATTTTTATATTCATTTCCATACGCTTGTAAAAATCATTACAATGCATTTCATTATAGTCGGGTTAAAGCAAATTTGGATGCTCCCTAACTCCCTAAACATTCGTCTCTGCTTGAATACTACTCATCCACCATCAGCAAAGACCACCATATGACAAAGTGCATTTAGAGGTTTGACTTCGAATGATGACTAAGCCATAGCATGAACAGGTTGTCTATTTTGGTTTTAACTAAGAATGGTTGGATCACTCTGGGAGGCATTAACACATAATATGGTACAGATATTCATGAAATGTCATGCAGACTTGTCCTGCTCCTCATAGGATAAATTCTACGAATGTTCACAATCCACTGACCTTCTCTGTCGCACCAACTAATGGACCTTTTTGGTTTGCATTAAAATGGTTTGCCTACTCTAGGAAGGATTAACGTAACATTATATACAAATATTCATGATACCCAGACGATAAATCTGAGTACATAATGACAGTGAGCATGTAATTCAAGCTTTATCGTACCAAAGCATAACCTTGCAGAGCTGCTAGCATGCCTGAGCAGTTTTCTCAGAGAGATAGACACCAGAGATGTATGCTGTATATTCTGCTATCTGTCGATTCTAGTGTCTGTCTGGCTACAGCTGGACTGACAGCTCTCGTGCTATTTTATACCCACCTGTAAAGGCAAGACGGCTTTTTTTCTGCACTTGCCTGCCTGTCATTTACTTTGTTAAGCCAAGACTGACTTCCCAGATCGTCTTCTTGGTTTCAGCACATTTAGAACGGTGAATTTTAAAATAAAGAGAAATTGTAAAATCCTTCATGTTGTACCTCATAGCACCAGGTTGTCTTTTCTGTTTTGGATCGCTGTTATACGATGGTATTCTGACTGTCATAACCAAACTTCTTAACTGCGCTTTGATGATAAAGCATCATCATGATTTCTTTTACAATGCAGGATGTGCAGACTTAATTTTACTTGTCTACTGACAAGTAACAACATTGATACATTATATATAAATGAGCTGTTTTAAAAACTAAAACGCTACATGCAAATACTATTTCTATCACAGAAACAAAACACAATAATTAAAAAAAAAATAGTTTTATTGTCTGTGATTTTGGCTGCCATGAAAGAAATTCCACAAAAAGAACCAACCAGGACTCAAGGTCAGCTCATTTGATTTTTTGCTTCAATCCACTCACAGTGTGAACAGAAACATCTATTCATTTTTTTCCCAACCTTCACTCTGTCATGATGAATATGCTCATAAGTCTTTCAACATTTTAATCCTAACTTTTAAAATAGAACTGGCTGAATTAAAATGTTATAAAAAAGAAATATTATAAAAGCAAATCTGGATGTTCCTGAGATGTGTCCCTTGTCCCTGGTTTGTTTGAAAGAAGAAACATGATCTTTCAAAATCTATGAAGAAGAAATAAGTTTTAAAGGCAGGACGTAATTCACGGCCTTGATACAGCCAAAAACAAACAAACAAACAAACAGTATGAATTTAATTAATCAAGAAAGAAATGACAGCAATAATGGCTATAGTAACAAGTTAGACCACTCTGTAAACATAACCATTACTGTCTTGATAAAAAATAATACAACTTTACTAAATTCTGTTACTAAATTCTGTGTTAGCCCTGCGATGGACTGGCGACCTGTCCAGGGTGTCCCCCTGCCTCTCGCCCAATGACAGCTGGGATAGGCTCCAGGAGACCCCCGTGACCCCTAACAGGACTAAACGGGTATAGAAAATGACTGACTGACTGTTATTTAAACATAGGCTGCTAATCCACTGCCTAGCCCTGAATCACGTGCAAATGAAACAGAAATATTATGCTTTATGAAAACCAACCATTTGTACATATTTGTAAAAGTTTGTGAACCCTTGTTTTCATTATCTGGTGCGATTTCCTTGTCCAGTAATAACAGCAACTAAACATTTCCAGTAACTGCTGATCTGTCACCGCGTAGCATAGCGTAATTTTAGTCCATTCCTTAATACAGAACCAAGTTCTAAGATGCTTGTGGGTTTTTATCACGTGAAGGGCTTGCTTCAGGTCTTTCCACAACATTTCTATTGCATTAAGTTCAGACTTTGACTTGGCCATTCCAAAACATTCATTTTGTTCTTCTATAATGATTCTAAAAGTAGAACAATTCAGAATTCATTAGTCCTTCAATGATGGCGAGATGTTCTGGTCCAGAAAGAGCAAAAATCCCAAACAAGGACATGTTCTATGGACGGGATGAGGGTCTGATGCTGGAATGCAGTGTTGTTTTGTCTCCAAACATGAGCCTCTCCTTAAAACCAAGCCATTCTACTTTGGACTCATTTGTCCGCAAAACATTTTCCTAAAGTCTTCTGGCTTGTGTACATGATGATTAGCAAACTGAGCAAAGAGGCAGAAATGTTCTTTTTGGAGAACAGTGGCTTTGTCCTTGCCGCTCTGCCATGCACACTATGGTTGTTCAGTGTTCTCCTGATGGTGGACTCAGGAACATTAACTTTAGCCAAATTTAGCCGCCTAGAAGTCACCCTGGGTTCCTCTGTTACTGCTCAGACTATTACGTGTCTACGTGACTATTGTTGGTTGACCACTCTATAGTAATGACTGTTTACAGTCTGTCTGACAACAGGCTGCAATTTTCCCAACTTCCTTTCACCTGTTGTGCAGCCTCATGCCATGTGCGGAATAAAATCACTACACCGTTGCTCACAAAATAATGGACATTTGTATAAATAGTATACATTCCTCAATAAATTAATAATAGTTTTGCTGCCCACAGAATTCTATCTCCTGTGCCAATGCTGAAATTCACCTCAGGCACAACAGTGGACCTAAAAAGGACACCATGAACTTGACAAAGTGGCATGCATCTGCATGGCGTGTAGCCTGTACTCTTAAACAATGCAAAAAAATTGACATGCATTGATGAATCCATTCAAAGAGTTTATAAAAAAAACAGTCCTAAAACCTCACCTCCCCACCGTGATGTATCAGAGGAAGGTGGACAGACTTGTCACTGATTATCCATTGTAAATCATGTCCTAATTGTACTCAGAAATGCCCGGCAACCCCTCCCACCTCAGATGATAGTTAAAATAAAAATGAATAGGAGAAAATTAAAGTGAATATGAGGACACGTTTGAAGGCCGGAAGCCTGAAAAGCAGAGCATCTACAGTGGACGACAAGAAGGAATAAATCACAACAATCCTCAAAAAGCAAAGACAAAATATCGCTGCTGAACATTCCCCCATAAAAAAGAAAATTGTAAATGGAAATAAAACAATAAAAATCCATTTAGTTGGCATGAAGGAAAGACTCACTTTCCAGTGCGCCTTTGAATTTCAGAAAGGAATTTTGCTTTTCATGATTTGTATTCAGTGACTTGTAAGAAAGCATTGAGGTATTTGCACATCCACATCAAAGCCACTTCTGAACACGGTTTTCTAAGGGACTGGAGTGAGCCTGATTCGTATAGTCGTGTTCAAAAGCTGTAAGTGTGTTGTGGCATGTGTAACTCAAGCCTCGAGCCAACTGAGATAAGTCGAAGGTGAGTTGAGGACTCGAGACTCTGCCGATTAAAACAATGTGACATTTAGATATTTTCCGTTCAAAGCTGTTCCAGTCGTTAAGTATGTCAAAGCCTTCAGCCGTATCGGATGGTCTTCATGAGCAGATAGGGTTTGCTCAGTTGTCGTGGAGATAGATCTGTCTGTGCGAGGTCAGTTATGAATTCACTGGATTTTCAAGACTTCTCATCAATTTTGGCTTAAAGGTTAAGTGATGAAGACAGTTGATAGCGCCGATAGCGGAAATGGAATTGGGGACGTTTTTGTCAAACTTCCATGCACAAGCTTTCATGCTAAACTTCAAGCTAATATGGAGAAAGGAGGAGAAAAGAAGAGAAAAGCAAGGATGGTTATTTTATATTGTAGACAGAGTTGGCCAAGCTCCATGTTCACTCACATAACTAGAGCTAGACCATTTGGGGTCTGTGTGTGAGAGATAGGCATGCCCAGTCTCAAGGTTGCAGCTATCGTCAGCAACTGCTGTGTGAGTGTGTTTATATTTGAAAAAAGCCAGATAGGAAGAGAAAGTTTCTCTCATGCATACTTGGTCTGAGGTATGCAGCGTAGTGCAGGAGTGTAAACTCACATGCGGACGAATATACACTCCTGAATACTGCACACTCACACACGCCTTACCTAGAATACATACTTGAAGCCAGTTTTTCAGCTCCTCGTTCAACACGGCGTTACACTGACTAATGTGTTCACTCTTCCGGATAGAGTTGTCCAACAGCTAGCTGACGCTCGACCCTGACACTCAGCCAAGAATATTACATGATCTCAACAATTTTTCCCATTAAAGATAGTCCCCTAAATGTTTAAAAAATCTAAAACATTAAGGCAGAACAACCAGTGGTTTCAATTTGCAGCGATGGGGGGAATTTTTGAAGGTGAACAAATGCGTATTTGTTTACAGGAAGTGCAGTTAAATGATCTTCCTGAGAACCAAACTGTATCTCATGCATAAATCCACTCTGCATATTTGGCTTGTTCCTCCAAAGCAGATCTAACTTGTCAGAGAATGGACATGGCTCTTCTGAGGGTGTCCTGTGGTGTCTGGCAACATGATGTTTTTGGCCTTTGGGTCCTATGGGTGGAGGCAAGGGGCAAGTTTGGGATCTAGTGAATTTGGTGTACATATGAAGAAAGAAAGTACCTGTTCCCATAGCAGACACATGGACATATATTAAATGATCTGACCAACAGGACATGATCAAACTCTGAAGCTTAGCCAGCTGAATTTTATTTTTGCTGCTGCGTTTTCCTCCAAATTTACATTCAGTGCCTCTCTGCCAATGTACAGCTATGTGCGTCCCTACAGAAGCCATGTGACCGAAGACACGGCCAAGAATGTTAAATTTAACTGAGAACATAAAGTCCCTGAGACTGTTGTTGACTGTGGTGAAAAAGCGTCTCTCTGAAGGAGCGCTTCTTTCTCTCAGCTTTGGGACTGCGTGTTGTCGTGCAGAATATTCAAATTTCTTATCAGCCTCAATAACTTGGCCACTTCAAATGTTCTTTTCCCGTTTATGCCAGCCTGTTCTCTCATGCATGAGAGGCGAAGGGTTATTCCACACTTCAGCTGTAGCCATTTTTACTCCCATTGCTCATCCTGCTCACAGATTGAGCCGAGGCACACACAGTTGGCCGTGTTGTTGTCCGGCGTCTGGCTTCGCTAAAAGCTGTGAACCTGATTTGAAGTGATAATCTGCAGGATCACTGTTTGGTTTTTGTTGCATTGTGCTGTCACAAAAGAGGATTATTCGGATTGTTTTGAACGGCAGATGCAGGGAATAAGCGGTGCTGTAATCTGGCTACAGGTTGATGTCGCACAATTGGGGGATTAAAAAAAAAAAAGTGGCAAAATTGACAATGAATGATTATCACCAACAGTGTGTGTGCATGTGTGTGTGTGTGTGTGTGTCCTATAGAGCTGGCACTGCCCACTTGCCTCTTCTGCCGTTGCCATGACGATTCCTATCACACCAGGCCAACACCATATGGTTGCTATAGTAACGTTCCTTTTTTTTCTTTTTGGCTGATGCCGGTGAGCCAGGTGTATCTGCCAGCTGGTAAGGACAGGTGGATTGTGGGAGTGACTGTGTTTTTGTGTGTGTGTGTGTGTGGTGTGTGTTTCTGTTTCAAACCAAAAACACTGAGCCTTTAGGAGATAGAACAAACCAGAAAAATACAGTCGACTGTACGGCTGAGCTGTGGCTCTCGCAGGAGTCCGGGACGATTGATTCCAGTTGGCCCGCGTCAACGTCCGTTCAGCCAGTTAGCATTATGAGACCGAGACAGAGAAAGTCAATGACAGTGACTGTTCTGAGAAATTGTCCAGTAGTGAATTACCTACATCTTGATATCCGGCCAGTTTGCACTTGAACCACGACACAAGACAGTTTGTTCCTACTGAAGTGGCATAAAAATAAACGGGACAGTCTGTTCTGGATGTGATCCATTGGGGCATTTGGTTTTCACAGCACTAGTTCATTGAAAATATGCTGTGCTTTGAGATCATTTTGCGTCAGTGGGTTTTTATAACATCAGGATCTGAAATTAAAGACGTCACCATGTAGATCTAAGCAGATACCTCTAAAATCTAAAAAGTAAGCTCAAACGAAGGTATCTTGGCTTTGTTGCCACTCATCTGAGTAGCTTCTTCAGTTCTAAAAGTCTGAGTTGGGCTGTACCAGTGCTTGTACTGGCTGATGTTTGCAGTATATTTACAATGATTGGCTCGTTTACAGCTGTGTGCCTGCCCTGACATTATAACTTTTTATTTATTTTTCCTGTTTATGGATGTGTTTATTGTGGAGGATTAGCTTATTCAGCAGAATCCTTGTCGTAGCGCTCACTCTTTTGGAGTTCCCTTAAACTGTATAACCGTTTCCTTTAAGTGGTCACTTCCTGGATTTGTCTCTGACTGAAACAACGCTCTGTTTACATTCCCTGTTACTCAGCAGAACGTATTGTGTGCGTTCTAGTAGCCTAAGAATTATACTCAAAGCCTTTCCGTCCTCAAAAAATGCAAACACAAAGCTATTCTTTGTCAGATTTTAAATATTTTATTGTTTCCATCATTGTTTACCCGTGAATTCTAGTAAAGGAAGTGGAGATAGGAACACATGTAGGAAAGTGAACTGAATGCATGCGTGTTCGTATGTATGTCCATCAATTTGCTAGCACATGATTTAGCCAAAAGATTGTTGAGATGTGCCGCACCTTTTTCACACCCGGGCTTTAATTGGTTTGGGCGTGCATGCCTAAATATCCGACAACAGAATCAACAGATTGCAACATATCTGCATTGCTGAAATAGTTCCATGTGTGGCTCGGCTGCGTATACACGCTGTTTGATCAACCAGTTTAGACTGATATTCAGCTGTAATGTACTCTGCCATTCTTCATTACCTACTGCACGCCCAGGGTTTAGAGCAAGGCTGTATTTAACTTATCCTTGTACTCTCTCTTCAGTCCAGCCACCATTTACATCAACCGAGTGCTATATGTTTTTATATGTCACTTGTGTGGGCTTGACATTGACTTTACCATATGCGGTTAACCCTTTTATTGTTTTTTTTTCTACTTCTGGTTCCTATTGATGGACGCCATGCATGCTTTACAAAGCTGAAAACATAAGCCTTGTTGTTTATGGACAGGGTACGGCCCTTACACCAACACAAACAAATTAAAGCTAGCTCAACTGTAAAGTGTTCTTGACTATAATGACTTAGGTAATACAAGTTATTATAAACTACAACATGGCAATTGTTGCATGATGATACAAGCACATTCTAATGCACGATTAGTGATGAGCCGATCCTTGAGTTCGCCTTCTTACATAGTTCAGTAAAATGCTAGTACACAATCGGCATCCCAACCTTAAGACGCAGACGCAAAGTTAGAAGACAAAATTTGCCAGAAGACCTCATTGTTGCAGAGGAGCAATTAGCATTCACAAATAAAAGGACTTGTTCGTCAGCCATCTCTTTTTGTAGACAGTTGGTCGCTAGTGGTACGTTTCAGGCTTACCATGGTAATAGACTTGTATATTTACCACCAAGGACTTCAGATTTTTTCAAAGTCGACTGTTACGGGATGCATGTCATGTCAACATGACTAGTTGCTGATGACATCACTGTAGAAAGTAACGCCTTGCAACAATGAAATCTATATTCTTGATCTGAATTCATATGGCAAGAACAGACAGCTCATCACTACATGCCGTGCTCTGCAGATGTGTATAGCCTGTATAAAAACAGGCTGCACCATCAGTACCATCAATAGCATTTAATAGTATATTATAAGAAGAGATAGTGTAGCAAGGTAAAAAAAAAAAAAAAAATTATTTATTTGAAGCCTTTTCCATGTACAGCAGCTAAACGTCTAATACCTCCAGCAAACTGTTGATTTGCAGCCCCCTTGTCTCTGTTACTGCAGGGAGTTTGGTGAAGTCTTTAGCAAATGTCTTTTCAGACGAGTATGCATTATAGCCGTACTACTGTTGTATTTCAGCACTGACTTACATATTTTGCATGGCACGGTAGTATGGGCTTCCTTTAGTGAATTACTTCCACACGCTTGGTGAACCGCTGCTAGTTTGTTACATTAACCCTCTGGGCTTGTTGTCAGTTGGCCTGTGACCACTTCGCATGACGCTTAAAGCATCGTGGCACAGCTGTGAAGTAGACAAACCCGCTAGTCGACTAGTCTGTTAAACCCCTAGTCACTCCCATACGTCATCACCTGAATCAAGTTGAGATTAGTTCACAGTTGTTACCCACCGTCGGTTCGTCCCTACAAGTTGTTGAATTTCATTATCGTTCCATGGCCTCTTTTCGCTTCATTGCTGCTAGTTGCCTCCTATGTGTATGCCCCTTAAGGCGAACTGATCTAGTGGTGTCATAACTGCACACACATTGTCAAAGCTGGAATCTCTGAGGCTGAAGGCATAGGTGGAGTAGTAAAAACACAGTAAAAAAAATAGACAGAAAGGTAAGAAAGAAAATATTTTTTCCCCCCAATAAGAAATTGGTTCATGTAAATATTATATTCTGGCTTGACTTGATGTCTACAGGTTTTGTCCCTTCTACAACTATCTGTCCACTCATATTTGTTTGCCTATTGTTGTGTGATACGTAGGGATGCATTAAACCAATGCAAAATATATGATTCTGTTTGAAGTTTTGCACCGAGCATATAAGATATATATGTATTTTGAAACTTTGTTCACAGGAAATTATGCAAAACTTGTGCAAATGGACACCAACTCATATTTTTAATCACAAAATATCATTATTTTTGTCTCCGTCAGTGTTTTATTTTTTCAGCGGCAGACAACACCATATTTTCCTTGTGTTCACCAACACAATGTGAACACGCGGTTCCTCCAAAACCTGCTTATTATGGACCTGCAGCACAATTTCTTTTTTGGGAAAGGGTGCAAGAAAACATCCTCCTGGTTTGTCATGGTATCTGGTTATTTATTTTGTATGTACCACACAGACGCATTTGGAAGATGTCACGAACCGTTGATGAAGTCCCAAACTCTGGGGTCCCAAGGTTTACGGGTGACATCAAACAGCAGGCTACAAAGAACATTAAAAAATTAGTTTGCTCTTGCCAGAGGAGAGGTGTGTGTGTCCTCATGTGTGTTTTTCAGTCTGTTGCCGTATTCGCGTGTGTTTAAATATACACCACAAGTGTCTGAGTGTTGTTCGTGTGCGTCTGTGTGTCTTTGCCCGGAGAAGAGAGGAGGTAAATTCATGTCAGAGTGTTTTTGCCACGGGCGTGGTAATTATGGCAGTTTTTAATAACTGTGCTTTATAATCATTTAGCACTGATGATGCACGCACACAAACGCACAAACACACGCGCGCACACATCTCTCGAGGCATTAATGAATTTAGATGCGATAGGCACTGGAGCTGAACTTAAGGGAGGGGGGAGCAGAGAGAGATAGATGGATAAAGAGCGAGGAAGGCCAGGAGACGGAGGGGCGGGGAAACTTTGTTTTCAGCGTGACAAAATAACCGTTTCTGCATGAAAACCATCATTTCTCATCACGTCTGGGGGGAGAAAAAAAAGTTGATCACTGCTTCAGTGACGGTGAGCCCAGCCTCATTAGCAAGCAGAGAGAAGAAGAAGAAGGAAAAAAAAAATGCACAAATATTTTCAAATCTCTAAAATTTCTGAGAGCCTGAGGGAACAGAATTGTGACTGAGAGTGGCTTTAGTCTACAGTAATTTGGTTCAGAATAAATTGCATTTCTAGGAACTATAATAAATCATTAACGCTGGGTGCAGGTTATACTCACCTTAGACTAATCCATTCGTTTCCAAACTGGCTGTATGAATGTCTAGATGCAGCTCCTAATAATAAAGTTCTGCCTTTTTTTATTTCATGTGAAATAAAGGACGTTCTTTTACTTCTTCGTGACTCCTCACAGTATTTTGCCAAAACAAGAAGTTCAAAGAGAAAATAAATGCTTGATTAAACTGCCCACAGCTCAAAGGCTGCAAACAGGAGTGACTGGGTTGATCTGCACTAAGCCTTTGATTGTCTAGATGCAGTCAGGAGGAACATGTGACAGCAGTTCTGGTTGGCCGTTTGGAAGCTACACGGTCATCATTTGTTGTTGGACCTGCTCCTGCTCCTGCCTCCTTAGCAAGCTAACCCATATAATGAACTTTAGTTCTGAGGTAGCTACACTGTCAATAAATTATTTCAGAAATAGATTTTTTTTACGTGCAACTGTCTAGTATGCTTGAATACATTTAAAATTATGGCTCTTCTTTGTTATGGAACTCTGTGATTTGCATAACATTTGTGAAGAAATCTTTGAATTATTTGAGTTTGCTGGAGACCACAATGGTGCACACCATCCCATTGGTTGCCACCTGAATGGCAGTGCCTTAAAATTGAGATTCAATTCAATTGGTACCCACCCACTTAATGGCACCAATGGCTTTTTCATTTCATTATCGCTCCTTGGTCTCTTGTTGCTGTATTGATGCGAATGACTGCCAGTCTGTGCACCCCTTTGGGGATTATGTTCAAGAAATGCTTCAGTGACAAACCTGTGATGGCAGTCTTACCTTCTTCATGGCTGGCCATTTGAATCACACAAAGTCTCTGAAAGCTACGTGCTCATTATTTGTTGTTGGACCTGTCCTGTATTCATGCACGCAAACCCACATAATGAACTTTAGCACAGAAGTAAATATATATATTTATTCTGAGTGGTAAGTACAGTTGTACAGTTTGGGTTTGCTGGATGCCGCAATGATGAGCTGCTCTTTCATTTTGATGTGGTTGAGGTGGTGGAAAATGAACCTGTGGATGGGAAACTCTGTGTGATATGTCAATCAAGAGTATTATTCACTCCCGTTGGTTGTCACCTGAATGAACACCTCAAAGTTGAGATTAGCTGAATTGGTATCTGTCCACTTTGTATCACCAGTGTTTTTTTCACGCTGGCACCATACCTGCTCTTCATGGTTGGCCATTTGAGACAGGCTTGAATACTGTTGCCTTTAGAATTTATTTTTATGATATGTCTCTTGACATGTATGGCACATGAAGCCTTAGGTGGGATCACGTTTGCCTGACGTTCAGTTGTATGTCAAGTTTGTGTCTAAAGCATGGGAAGCCATTTGTAGATGATGATGTTGGCATGCATTGTGCATCTAAAATGGTCTAAAAAAATGTAAAATAAATCTAATCCTTTCCAAAAATCCGTACCGAGTCTGTGTGTAAGCATGATTCACACAACGGGCAACGATTTCACACAATAAATGGAGACTCGATGTGCGAAATCCTTTATTTTCGGGAAACGCGTAATCCATGACTCATGAACCGTAATCCAGGGAAATATCTTGAAATAGTAAAACAGTGAAGGCATCAAACCTGTGCAGCTAACTGGCTTTCAGATGGATACAGAAATATCACAGAGTTGACAAGGATTCTGATCAAGTGAGACGTTACATTTGGGTTCAAAAACTGGTTGGAAAGACAGCCAGCTTAGACATAACCACTCCTTTGTGGTTATAACCAACATCGTCATACCTGTATTATGCGTAGCATTGACAGAACGGCAAGAATATTTTTTAAAAAATGGATTGAAAGCTAGTCTGTTGAGTACAAAATATTATTAGAGAACCTGTTTTCAGATTCAAGTGCTTTAATGGCCGCTTGTTTACTTCCTCCTTCAACCTTCAATTAGTCTGGAAGTTTTTTAGGACTGTGTGTCTTTCAGTTTGGGAACAAAAGGAGAAAGCTTTTCAGATAACTAAACCGGCTTCCTCTCCTCTCCCCTCCTCTCCTCTCCTCTCCTCTCCCCTCCTCTCCTCTCCTCTCCCTCCTCTCCTCTCCTCTCCTCTCCTCATAGGTTTCGACAGGTACTGAGTGTGGCAGAGCTGAGTGAATTGGTTGCTGAGATGGGTCATTAGCTTTTCGCCCTCGCCATCGATCTGAGGCAGAAGAGACGGGGGAGAAAGAGAACGATAGACAGAGCGAGCGAGAGAGAGAGGGGGAGAGAGAGAGACAGGCCGGGCCTTTAAATTGAGACGATTGGAGAGAATGAAATACTGAATGGAGTGACTGCAACAGGACTGGCCGGGTTAAATGGATTAAACTGTCCAGAATGCTTTGTTTTAACTTAATGTCACAGGTCCAGTAAGTGGGTCTGATAAGGCGGCCATTTTATGCCCTGCCGTGTCTGACACAGCGCTCAGTTTAGGTGGAAGCACAAAATGGTATGAGTGAAAGCCATAACACCTGCAAAGAGGATTATTTTACTCTATATTGCTCCAGACCAGTTAATCTACTCAAAGTTAATGAACTCCTGCAATAGAGGAACGTGTCTGGATTGAAATGTTGCGATTTTCCTGTTGAGTCTTTTTATATAAAACGTTTTGAGTCTCAGGGCCACGACACACCGAGGTGACGATCAGCCCAGTGTCGGTCCACTGAAGAGCATCCATTGCCCGAGTCGTAGCAACGTTTTTACTACTGTCGCAAGTCAGGAACAAAAGAAATCACAAAAGTTGAACAGTTTTCATCTTTTGTCTCATCTGAATATTCTAATACACAAATATTTTCACAATGACGAAGTAATCTGCAAAGAAATAATCAATTTATGCATGATTATCACACATATATTGTGTTATAATGACCCCAGCGTGCTTGTACCGTAGTTTGGGAAATCAGGAAGCAATCAAAGCAGCAATGAGCTGTGAAAAGCAAGCAGAATCTAAAGTACTGTCATAGTTTTTACCCTGCGGGCGACAGTGATATGCCTTGTAGCATATAAACTGCCATAAATCACCTGAAAAAGCAAAGAAAGAAGGCAAAATCACATCTGTAAAATGGCAGTTCAAATCTCTGCCAGATGATTCTCTTGGCAGGACGACGCATGTAATTGGATGGTAACCACTCAGAGCCATTAACCAGATTCAACTCCAGGGTAGTCCGATCATGTGTACGACTCTGTCCATCAATGCACAAAGCCCGGCCAAACAATTCGAGTCGCCCGGCAGATCTTTGCCGGGGCATAGTCAGTTCCTTACGGAGCGATTCCAAGCCAACATTTCTGTGTACTCTTTTTTTGAATGACAAATACAGACCACTGCCACTTGCTGCTGTGGGGAGGTACAGAACTGGCTGGTAGTTGTAGCCTTTGCTGTGTGTTCAAGTGCAGTCCAGTCCAGCCAACCACCAGGGGGAGCTGTACTTGCTTCATCTTCACTTTTGAGACGCTGCCTTGTAGTCCATATTTATATACAGTCTATGGACAAAGATGACTTCCCCGTTCAGTCTTTCTATCATCTATGTCTTTGTGAGCAATGCAGGTGAGGGTTAACAGTTTCTGTCCTTTTTTCCAGACTAATAATTTATACAGTCATTCATGGTCCCCACAGGATCAACTGACTCTCTGCAATCTGGAGACTGACGTTTCTTTTATTCAATTACACTGACAACTCTTCGATGGATTGTCTTAAATTTCTTTCATATATTCATGCTTCATGGAGAATTAACTGTAAAGACTTTGACAATCACCTTAATGTTCATATTTCTGTGAAATATCTACTACCGGATGTTTATATGGATAGTTCTTAGAGGACGAACCATAATAACTTTATTGCCCTCTCAGTCTTTCTGTCTAGCAGAATCATTTTGACAAACATTGCACAACTAATGACATTCTCATCAGCCCCAGCTGCACTTTGTGTGTCGGCTAATTAGCAAATGTGAGCATGCTATGTGAGCATGGACTCGTGTAACCTTCCTTCCCCCTCCACCTTTCCTCCTTCCACGGCGTCATGAATTTCCCATCCCTTCGCCAACACTGTGTAATTATCTTGAAAGAAGTGCTGCGTTTGTGTTTCTCTTGTCACACTTCTTCCCCGCATCGTTTTAGGGAGCGTAGGAGGAAGTTCCTCGGATCCAACCGCACGATAAAAACACCTCAGTCCTCTCCGCTGATGCCTTCCACCATCTCTACAATCCTAACGATCTGTGACATCACCGCTTCGCCGTTCTAACGGACTGTGACATCACTGCATTTGTGTTTATTGATTAAAACGCTGGCAGCCTTCAGGAAGTTGAAATAAGATCCCAATCCAATCACGGCGCGACTTAATGGCATTAGTAGCCGCCATTGGCTGGGTGGTTGCTCGGTAACCTGATTAGTACTAAAGCAGTTTGATGTTAATGAGATTTGCTCTTATTGGTGTCTGATCTAATCACATCACGGATGCGTGTGTGCACATACACCTTAAAAAATGCAAGAGGAGCCACACACATACAGCAGAATTCATGCACCAAATTACATACATGCTTCAACATACACAATCTGAGACACCCGAAAACAGGGATGAGAATACATAAAGGTAAAACTGGAGAATAGAAAGCGGAATGATGAGTAGAACGTCTTGGTTGCAACCCAGAAATGAGTCACAGCACGTTTACTCTCGGCGCTGCAAATTGTTCCGTTAAAGCTGCTGATTTTGAGGCACAACAGAGAGATAGAAGAGTTAGGGTTAGATTTAGAGCTCCACAGAAGCCAGGTTCTGCAGTAACATCAATCTGGAGCGAGGAAAAAAACCAAAAAAACACCCCTCCTATCAATCCCCCTGGAATTGATCCACTTCGAGAGGAAAGGCTAAGCGGTAAAACGCCCCAGCGGGGTATACACCGGGAGATTCCCATCCAAGCCACGTAGGGCCGTTTATACATCCACACTTTACTAGACTGAAACATCTGCTTTGAATTTTTTATCAGAGGTTTGTCATGTCGGTTAATTCAGCTCTGACTGCTGTAAGAGGTGATTTCATGTAATTGCAGAAGCTAGAATGAGGCTGTAAACCATTAGCACCAGTATATGGTTAGTTACATACCGGCCATACGTACTTGCAACATGTGACAGCACAATACATACAAAAGAGTAAGGGAAATCTTGAGAACAGTTGAATGTCATGTTCCAAAAAAGTGAGTCAAGAATTCAAAGGGACACATTTTTAAAAGGATATCGAAGAAGTCCTTTGATGACAAAATTATACAGCTCGTACAGACTGAGTCCTCCTAATGCATTGCTATGATCATTAAGTATTGGTTTTGATGACTGCCTTGGCAAATGGAGCACGGCTCATGACAACCTGCCAACTGGCCAGGACCTGATGAATGAATATTCATGAAAGAGCCAGTCGACTGCAGAGGCTCAGACTTAATGTCCAGAATGAACCGGCTAAATTTGAACCCCTTTCTAATTCGTTCTCTGGCCTTCTGTCCACCTCAAACCTGCAAGAACGCCATCCAGAGTGGATGAATATCAAAACGATGGTCTTGTTTTTTTCTCAGTTCGGACACAGTCGAATTCTCTCTTAGAAGTCGTGTTGAAAGTCGTGTTGTTTTGATTACATAATACAGTTCTTGCTGTTGACTCATGTTTCAGAGCACTGGTGCAGCAGGTATTTGAACAGGTTCAGCCACAATCAACTTACTAATCTATGCAGGAACAAACAAACATGTGACAACATTAACATACAACATAAAACGCCTATTCACCGCCTTCACCTTAGGTTACACTCTCACTATGTTTCTGTTCAGTAAGATGTACCTGCACTCAGCCCTGAAAAGAGATTTTTGTCGGCCAGCTTTCAAATGGGGTCTTGTTTGCCATTTCCAAGAGAAAAGTCATACAGACGGTGTTTGGATGTGTGTGCCTTTTTGGGAACAAATGGGCAGATATGTTGGGTAGTAGTACCAATTGATAGAAAACCATTATACACCAATCAATGACAACTGACCACCCTCCTAATATAATGTAGGGCTCCCCTGTGCCTCTTAAACAGTGTAACTCATCAGAGAATGGACATGGTCCTTCTGATGGTGTCCTGTGGTGTCTGGCAACAGAATTTTATTAGTGGGAGGCCTGTGGGTTGAGGGAGGGGTCTCTGTGGATCATCCCACAGATACTTGATCAGTTTGGGATCTAGTGAATTTGGAGGCCAGGTCAACACCTTGTGCTGTTCTTCATGTTTTTTGAGTTCTTCTGAAAGCATTTTTGTATGTGTGTCTGTGTCAGGCTGCATTTTGCTGGAGATAACTGCTGCCATCAAGGAGTGTCATTGCTATGGGGTGGGTGTGTCTGGTCTGATCTAGGTGGGTGCTACATGTCTAAGTAACATCCACATTAATACCAGGTCCAAAGGTTTCCCAGCAAAACACTGAATTATCACAAGATGGTCATTGGTGAAGGTGGATGGTTACCTGTTGGTAGTTTTGTGTTTCCTCAGTTGTTTTGTAGACGCCAAGAGTTGCCTAGCTATGGCTAACTGTACTGCTAGCATATTTCTAACACGGTTTCCCATGCTGTAACAGGACATGAATTTGATGCCCACTGTGGACTCAAATGGTTTTCAGCAGAAGGTATGCATGGGCCATTATTTGGCAGCAGCTGCAGAAACGTGTGTTTGGCTGCGTTTGGCCCTATGTCTGCACACACGATGAATCTATTGCGTTCGTGTTGGGAGATAAAAATCCTTCTACAAGACAAAGCAGAGGTAAAAAATCTGATGTTGGTGGATTTGCCTTGCATGAGTGTGTGTAGGTGCAACGCTCCCTTTTCTCCGTAGGTTGAAATGCCAACGCCTCTTTTCACTCTTACTGATTCCCTTATAATTAATCAGCCATGCAATTATACTGCAGAACAGAGAGAGGGGGGAGAGAGAAGGAGAGAGAGACACATGGAGAAAATGGAAAGAGAGCGAGTGTAAAAACTTACATTTGAATCTATTGTGGCGGAGCTGGAGGAGAAGAAAGAGGAGAGAGGGAGATGGAGAAAGAGAGGGTTTCTCATGAAAGGTGATAATAAGGAGCCCTTAAAAGAACAAATGAAAATGTCATTTCTGCCCTCCACCTCCCTCTGCCCCCCTCCCCTCTGTCCTGTGGAGGGATAATGAGGGGGAAAGGGAGAAAGTGAGGGAGAACGAGTGTTTCTCAACATGAGACCTTTTGTCGAAACATCTCCGCGCTCCATCCCTCCCTCCCGTCTCCCTTCTTCTCCTTTCACCCTGACGTTTTACCTCCTCCTCCTCCCCCTCCTCCTCCTCCTCACCACCAGCCAGCCTACCTTTTTTCCTCCGTCTCCCCCTCAGCACCCTTTTCCCTTTGTTGAGCGTGTTTTTTTTTCTTTTCCCAGATAAAGACATGTCTTCCACCACCCACGCCCCACCAACCCCCCCACCCCCCCTCCCTCACCCTCACTTTTCCTCCTTTCGCCTGCACTCCATTGTCCTGGACATTAATTTCAGGTTGTTATCGAGAAGATAGGTATAGCGACATAGCGGCGTGGCCTCGGCCAGAGCCAAGGCTGTGACGCTCGCCTCAGCCAATAGAAAGGTCACTTATTATAGTAATAGGACACAGTTTGATATTAGAGCCGGCCTCTTTGTTCTACACAAGTTTCATTACTCTGGAGAAGCTCTCATTACAAAGAACAACGCCTCGCTCCTTCTCTCTTTTGTTGAGAGGATAATACATGAGCCGGGTGAATGTAGAACACTGTCTGCTCGCTGTAAATACGCTGCTGAGGTGCCCTTGAGCAAGGTAATTAACTTTTGACTGCTTCGGCTGCTTTTATGGCCTCAAATGAAGTGCTTGTGCGACACATTCATAAAATAAGACTCGGCTGTTGGTTGGATTTGCTTTATTCGGAGCAGAATTATGTAAATAAGAATCACGCTGAAAGGTTACTTCATCTCCACAAACACATCTTTGCCCACAATAAACACTTGAAATCGCTCAAGTGTCAGAGCTGTGCTCTTAGCGCCGGGTCTGGTGCTGCCTCGCCTCCTCCGAGGCCGTTTCACATTGTACGCTGCAACCACTGAGAAATCACTCACTCTCAGTGAAAAGGTGAGTGCAGAGCCGTGGGCAGCCTCCGGCAGGCAGAGTGAGAAGCGGACTCCTCCTCGTAGAAACCGCTGTGAAGCTGCAGGGGAATCATGTTGAGCTTTTTGAGGCCGTCTGCGCGCAACACTGTGCTTGACCAGTGACATGACAGGCCTGATCCCTCTGTCAGAGAGGAAAATGAACCCCCCGCCGCTGAGTGTGGTTTTTATTCTGGCGCGCGTACTGTACTGGAGCTGTATGAATCACGAGTGCCAAGAGGTGCAGCTCTTTTTAGTTTTCTGTCGGCAGCACAGACAGCATGTCCCGACTTCATTGTTCTCTCTGTATATGTGGAATTAGGTAACTTTTGGACATGAACACATAAACAAAACCTTTCATTACAAGCCTGGCATTGATAACACGTAGGGCTGCAAAAAATAAAAATAAAAAATGCTGTTTGTATGTACTTGTACACTATTCATGCTTATAGATCACTTTACATGTTGACAGATAATGCCTTTGACAGAAGCTCTCAGAACTGAATACAATTTTGATGTCTTTGTGCAACCAACAGTCCAAACTGAAAGATTAATGAGAAAATAGAAGCAAATTCTTACATTAGACAATCTAGGGCCAGGTAAGGTTTTACATATTGAGCCTGATCCTAACGTCAAGGAACTGACTATTAGGTGAAACTGTCAGAAAAGGCTTTGCTGTTTGAAGCAGCTCCACTGAGAGGCAAACCTTGAAAATAAACATACATGAACATAAATTATATCAACACAACAAAAGATATCATGTACACTCTGGGGAGAAGGTATGCACGAGAGTGGGGGGAGGGGATAGAGGAACATGTAGCAGCAAACAGAACATGAACACACTCAGCAGAATAATCATTTGGCGAGTGTCACCTTATTTTACTGCAGATATGTGATATTTGCTAGAACAAACACCGTGCTTCCAGTTTTGCGTCTTTGCAAATGAGGTTGTGCAAAGACGGTTACTGATGGAGTGACTAGACGGTAAGTTGGCACATTTAAAGAAAACATAGTGAAAAACATAGCTGACTGTTACATTTACACTCTAAGTCCAGCAGTCGCAGAGCATGTGGATCCCTTCTTTGTAAAAGCTGCCGTCTTAGAGTCTCTTGTTTCCAAAACGGTTCCTGGAAGTCCGAGAGTTTATGCTGCTTTGATTGTTTTCTTGACTCTGGGTGAAAGTGGTGAACCAAAGTCTCATCCATGGTTACTATTTGCTGGGGAAACGTCTCAAGATCCGTATTAATCTAGCATGCAAGCAAGTCGTTTTAAGACCCTACCTCTTACCCACTGAGCCAACACCTTGCTCTTTGGGATTTGATATATATAACTGCAGGAACACATCTCTAGGACATACTCATCTTTGTGGCAATGTATTGTCATGGTCATGTCCCTGTTTTCCTTTGTAGTGAAGGTGACCTCATCTTATAGGTTACCCTGTAGGACGAAGTTCACCTTCCAGGGTCTGTCTGCCATGTCTGATTTCAGCAGACCACTTTTACACTATTCTGTACTAAGAGTCTTTGTGGATGTCCCTGAGTGATTTATTGAGGTATTGGATGATTTCATGAAAGGGTGATTTTCTCACAGACAATTTTCAGTTACGCAGAACAGAAATACCAGAAAAGTTAATGTGTGTGTTAGTGTGTGGAGCATTCTCATTGGGTCTGGTGTGGTCATATGATGCTGCTACTATCTATTTCACCTGCGGATGTCAGATTGTCTGTGAACGTGAACCTGATGAAGCAAATTGCGAAACGCGTTGTTCACGCTAAATAAAGTCGGCAAAATACTCTCCAGTGTGCGATGTATACTACTTTTTGATTTTATACCAGAAAAGTTAACTTTAATAGCTGGATTTAACGTAGCAAGAATAATGCATTTCTTTGTACTTTAGGTCATGAATTCCCTTGTATTTCTTCCATCAACAAAAATATCTGCAAACCCTTTGCTATCAGTATTTTCATTTTGGACTGTATGGGCAAGGGTCTGAGTGGTTCAAAAGAACAAATTAAGAGAAAATTAACTCTGTTAAATGTTAAACTGGGCTCTTGGCTTTACTGGAACTAATGCTTAGTTCTGTCGAAATCATGCACAGTTTACAATCCTAAACAAAGAGACAAACAACGGATTTTGAACACCCTTTCATGCATTTTGACCTGATCAATGCACCAGCAATCTTCTAGGCCCAAACAGATTTGTGTATTTGGATGATATCCTTATTTTTTCTCCGACCCTAGATGAGCATGTACACTATATTACCAAAAGTATTCGCTCACCCATTCAAATGATCAGAATCAGGTGTTCTAATCACTTGGCCTGGCCCCAGGTGTATAAATTCAAGCACTCAGGCATGCAGACTGTGAAACAAGACATTTGTGAAAGAATGGGCCGCTCTCAGGAGCTCAGTGAATTCCAGCGTGGAACTGTCATAGGATGCCACTTGTGCAACAAATCCAGTCGTGAAATTTCCTCGCTCCTAAATATTCCACAGTCAACTGTCAGCTCTATTATAACAAAATGGAAGCGTTTGGGAACAACAGCAACTCAGCCACGAAGTGGTAGGCCACGTAAAGTGACGGAGAGGGGTCAGCGGATGCTGAAGCGCATAGTGCAAAGAGGTCGCCGACTTTCTGCACAGTCAATTGCTACAGAGCTACAAACTTCATGTGACCTTCAGATTAGCCCAAGTACAGTACGCAGAGAGCTTCATGGAATGGGTTTCCATGGCCGAGCAGCTGCAGCCAAGCCACACATCACCAAGTGCAATGCAAGGCGTCGGATGCAATGGTGTAAAGCACGCCGCCACTGGCCTCTAGAGCAGTGGAGACGCGTTCTCTGGAGTGATGAATCACGCTTTTCCATCTGGCAATCTGATGGACGAGTCTGGGTTTGGAGGTTGCCAGGAGAACGGTACATTTCAGATTGCATTGTGCCAACTGTGAAATTTGGTGGAGGAGGAATTATGGTATGGGGTTGTTTTTCAGGAGCTGGGCTTGGCCCCTTAGTTCCAGTGAAAGGAACATTGAATGCTTCAGGATACCAAAACATTTTGGACAATTCCATGCTCCCAACCTTGTGGGAACAGTTTGGAGCGGGCCCCTTCCTCTTCCAACATGACTGTGCACCAGTGCTCAAAGCAAGGTCCATAAAGACGTGGATGACAGAGTCTGGTGTGGATGAACTTGACTGGGATGCACAGAGTCCTGACCTGAACCCGATAGAACACCTTTGGGATGAATTAGAGCGGAGACTGAGAGCCAGGCCTTCTCGACCAACATCAGTGTGTGACCTCACCAATGCGCTTTTGGAAGAATGGTCAAAAATTCCTATAAACACTCTCCTCAACCTTGTGGACAGTCTTCCCAGAAGAGTTGAAGCTGTAATAGCTGCAAAAGGTGGACCGACATCATATTGAATTCTATGAGTTAGGAATGGGATGGCACTTCAGTTCATAGAATGAGTAAAGGCAGGTAGCTCATGTCAGAGCAGTGCTCCAGTGCCTACTAGAAAATGAGTTATTTGTCAAGGCAGAGAAGTGTGAGTTCCATGTTCAGACAGTGAGTTTCCTTGGATATATTATTGAACACGGCAAGATAAAGGCAGAGCCCGAAAAGGTGAGAGCAGTAGTCGAGTGGCCTAGACTCATCACAAGACGGGAGCTTCAACTGTTCCTTGGCTTTGCTAATTTTCCCCACTGTTCTTGCAAGTTAACCTCAACTACTAAGCCCTTTTCCTGGTCCTCTGATGCTGAAGAGGCAGTTGAGGAGCTTAAGAAGCGGTTCGCTGGTGCACCCAGTACAGCCTGATCCATCTAGGCAGTTTATTGTTGAGGTAGATGCTCCTGATTAAGGCGTGGGTGCGGTTCTGTCTCAGCACTCTTGAGTCCGACAGCAAGCTGCATCCCTGTGCCTACATCTCCCTTCGTCATTCCCCCGCAGAGAGGAATTATGATATTGGCAACTGTGAGCTTCTAGCAGTTACGCTGGCACTTGAGGAGTGGAGACACTAGCTGGAAGGAGATGAACATCCATCTCTGGTCTGGACTGATCACAATAACCTCTCTTACATCCAGACAGCTTAGAGACTGAACTCCCGTCGGGCCCAGCAGCAATTATTCTTTAACTGTTTCAACTTCACCCTGACTTACCGTCCTGGTACCTGGAATACCAAACTTGATGCCCTCTCTCATCAGTTTTTTCCTCACAGGACTCCCCCTCTGAGCCTGAGGTCATCCTTCCTCAATCCTGTTTGGTTGCAGCCGTAACTTGGGAGATTGAGACCAAGATCAGACAGGCCCAGTTATCCGAACCCGACCTTTCCGTCAGCTCTAGAGACTGCCCAGCTCCTGGTCCGAAAGGTGTTCCACCTCCATGGGATTCCGAGTGACATTGTTTCTGTCCGTGGGCCACAGTTCAGCTCTTGTCTCCAGAGGGCTTTCTGTTGGGCCTTAGGCTGTTGGGACTTTGGTGGTCTTGTGGCTTCCATCCACAAGCTAATGGGCAGACAGTGGGCTAACCAACATCTGGAGGAAACATTGAGGTTTACCTCCAACCCTGCCTTTTGGAGTACCCATCTTCTCTGGATTGAGTATGCCCATACAGTAATTCCCAGTCAAGTGCCGCCACAGGCATATGACATTTTGAGGCCTCCCTGGGATACCTGCCACCCCTATTCCCTTCTCAGGAGGACGAAGCTGCGGTGCCTTCAGTTCAACATCATCTGTGTCATTGTCGTCGCATCTGGAGGATGACTCGACAAGCATTTCTACGTAGTACTGAGCAAAATTGTCACCTTGCAGACCGTCACAGGACTCCTGTCCCGCAGTACCAAGTAGGTCGGTCTGTTTGGCTCTCCACAAGAAATATTTCTCTCAACACCTTGTTTCATTGGCCCCTTTCCGATAGATCGTTAATCCCGTGACTGTAAAGCTGTCTCTCCATCCTTCCATGAGGGTCCATTTTTTTGCCTCAGGTGTGTGGAGTTGAGCTGCTGATCATTATGCTGGAACTGGGCTGTCATCTCACCTGGTTCTCATCATCCAGTCAAGCTGGACCCTACTTAAGAACTTTCCACTCACCCACTCATCACCAGTTCTTCAGTTTACCCCCGTGGTAGTAACACTAGAACCAGCTATTGCTGCTTAGCCTATTTCCTTTGTTCCCAGTCCGAATAACGTGCTTTTCTTTGTTTGCTCCAGGTGCAGCCCACGCTCCAGCCTTTTTTTTGCCAGCCGGCTCCTCCTGATCTTTTGTGTCTATTTGGAACGAGTTTTGTTTTCATTTAAGCCCTGTCCTTGAGTCTGTACTCTTGTGTCTCGCGCCTGGATTTTTTCCTTTGAGTTGTCCACGCCACAACACCTACAGGCAATAGAATTACCATTTAACCTAACACGTGTGTCTTGACTGTGGGAGGAAGCCCACGCAAGAACAGGGAGAACATGCAACCTCCACACAGAATGGCTGGCCAGTGGGTTCAAACCCACTGATGCTATGAGGCATCAATGCTAACTACTACACCACTGTACCACCCTTAGTGTACTGCCTTCACAGCTAATGTAACACAATAATAGTTTTAGTATCCGCTTTCCTACATGTGGAAGTAGTGCTTATGAATGATCCCAATGACTAAACAAATTCAAATGAAAGATTATGCTGCACTGATGCTCTTGAGACCTGGTTTGCAACTCTTGCTTCTTCGTCCTCGTAGCACCCCTGCAGAGAAACAAGGATGTCGCAGAGAGGCACCGTGGGTCTGCAGGCGCCACA
The DNA here is from genome assembly GCA_005024645.1 of Planiliza haematocheilus. Lineage (NCBI taxonomy): Eukaryota > Metazoa > Chordata > Actinopteri > Mugiliformes > Mugilidae > Planiliza > Planiliza haematocheilus. Next base: position 6,526,289 of record SRSE01000853.1, on the reverse strand, counting down.
TGGCTTATCTAGCAGCCGTGAACGAGTTTAGGCTGATTCTGCTATGTAGCCACAGGGAGGCTGAGTCCAGCTGGACCAGACTGATCAGAGATCAGCGGAACACACCGTGGAATCAGGCGAGACTATTACCACAAAGACAGAATGGCTTTGTGTGTGTGTGTGTGTTTGTGTGTGTTTTTCTATTATTTTCCCACTCTTTCTAAAACTGCTTGTGTGCGTGTGTAGACAGCAGATGGGCGATGGGCAGCATCAGTAAATTAATCCTCAACACATCACAAAGCACTAATTACTGATTAATAACCACTGGACGGCTCTCTCTGTCACCTACACACAAACACACACATTTGTATGGCTATCATTGTGAGGACATTCATTGACATCGCAATCTCAAGCCCTTTACCCTAACCGCCTCAACTAGGTGCCTAACCCTAACCTTTACTTAGGCCTGTACAACCTTTACTGACTGAATCTTAACCATGAAACAGCTCTGGAAAGAACCGGGAATAGGCCAAAATGTCCTCAGGTTGTGCATGTACACACACACACACACACTGATTTTAAACTGGATTTATAAAGAAAATTAGCCAGAAATGGATGGAGCTAGGTCAACAGAAACACAATCTGATAAGCGGAGACATTGTGGTGGAAAGGAATGAAAGGACAGTGACACATATGGTGGCCAAAAAGATAACAAGTTATGCAGGGATGCAGAGGGAATGGAAACCATTGTGTATTCATCTTAACACTCATTGTTCTAATCTACTTACTTAATTTAATCTATCTCTCTATCTATCTATGGACAGGTGCTTGTTTTTTTCTTTTTGCTATAAAAGACAGATGGATAACGGATGACTGTGTAAGGCCACAAATAACCGCGCAGTCGATCGATACAGCGCAGGTTTGTTCTTTTGAAATTGCTCCAAACATAACCGTAGTTACATCAGCTCTGTTCTTTTAATGATGTTCCATTTCATTTTCAGGGCTAAGTTGTTGTTGTTGTTTTTTTTTCTCTCCAGCCAAAGATTAAACCTCATGATTTCAGGGACTAATACGTTTTCACACACAGAAATCGTCGTCGCGAGCTGGTGAGGTTATTTTTGGCTGACGTGGAACCTGGTAAACACGTATGCCTGCTCGCAAGGCCGTGACAAATGGTTGCCTGGTTCTCCCCAGGGCCATTGAAGGAAAAAAAAATAAAACAGTTTGCAGCTTACTAGAAAGGTGGGGGTGTTTGGGATGTTCAAGCCAAGTCTCAAGTCATTCAAGAAAAGTTCATCTTCTGTACCCACTTATTCCTGTTAAGGGTCGCGGGGGTCTGCTGGAGCCTATCCCAGCTGTCAGTTTGTAATTGTAATAATTTTAAATATGAGACATTAAGATATCAAGACCTCAGAGTAATGTGGTGTACGCTGTTCAGTGCAGCGAGGGTTGTACAGGCTTGTACTTTGGGGAAACCAAACAACCCATCCACAGACGCATGTACCAACACGGGAGAGTCAGCACATCAAGAAATGATCCACCTACACCTGAGGGACAAAGGACACTCCTTTGAGGAGTGACAGTAATGAGTCAGGAGTCACAATCTAACAATCAACCAACTGAGTTTAAACAAACTGTATATAATGTATTGGACATGTAGCGTCCTTGCTACTGGTGCTATCACTACCATTTTTGAACACAGAGGAACATCTTAAAGAAAAGCTAAACATGTATGGAATAGGAAGAAACTTGTTCCAGTGCATCTCACGGGAAATCATTTGAAGAGGTGCATGTTTTTTTTTGTGGCAAATCATCTGTTCAGAGTACATGCCTTTACATAAAAGGATCGAGACTGTACTTTGTTCTGCTTACAATACTTGCGTGTACAATAGCATTCGACTTCACGGTAAACCGTCAATGTCAACAAAACAAACAGAATAAAAGTGATTTATTTATTTACAAGAAATATTTCCAAGGTTGACTGCCTCTGTGGCAAAGACGTGTTTGTCCTACACAGCTCACGCAGTGACAGGACAACTTGTCCGTTTGGTGCCGTTGGCCAATTTATTGACGGTAAGTTGCAAAGAAGTCACATAGTTGTAACATCTTTTGAAATGGCCATTACTATTACACAGGTTAGAGACTTGTTTTGTAATTGTTTTGTTTTTTTTGGGATTTTATAACAGCAGAGCTGCTGCTCACCACATGATGCACGTCTACAGTGTAATGAGAGTTGCGCACAATCGATCACAATTCTTGCCACCAACAGACAAGCTGGATACGTTCAAGTCAGGACGGAAGGACGGTGACCCGACGTTCAGTGTGTCCCTTTAAGAGGACAGTGAGCGCTGGATGGACTGGAAACACTGCACTCATTACTCAACATAATGGACAGACGGAGAGAGAGGGGGAGGAAGAGATAGAGAGAGTAAGTGAATATGTCCCACACTTGATCATGCAATATTACCACTCTAATAGATAAAGTAAAAAAATGCTGAGTTGTAGTTTTCCCACCTCTCTCCTGGACCATCTATCTCACTAACTGCTCCAGCCTGTGGAAGCTGCTGTTTCTACAGGAAATTACCATAGAGCCCCACTTCCCTTAAGAATGACCTTACCTCCGACAATATGTGGAACCATTTCCACCGACCAACTCCAATGTACACTCTATATTCCCAATGAGGCTTTCCATTTTTTGGAAAATAAAATTTTAATTGAAAACTTACACAGTCCTTTGTGCGATGATTAAAACCAGTGACCCCTGTGAAACCCCCAAGAAACTCATATCTGACTAGATATTTGAAGGTGCAGTCATTTTAAATCTAATAATGAAATTGTTCATTTTTAATTCTGGGAATGGAATTTTTCTGGAAATACTTTTTTTTATTTTACCCCGCAGCAAAAATAAAACTCAGAGACACATCCACTCTGAGGGTTATAACCCCTGTGAACATTACACATTCTGCCCATTTCAACCAGGAAGCTGAGAGCAGTAATAATTTACAGTAAGTGATGTGGAGGTAATTCAGAGGGAATGCGTAACGTTAATGCTTCCTCTATCCTCTTCCACAATTCATTCCATTCAGCATTTCTGTGCAAAAAGACTTTTTCAGTCACTTAGCAGGGGTTAACTAAAACTGTAAAAAGTTAGGGACATTACCATAGAACCAAAATAAAACTTGAATAAGAACAACAATTTGTAAACATGTGCTTTTGAGAAAACTTGAATTTATACATTTTTTCCATGAAAAATGCTTCACAGAGAATGGCAGGAAACTCTCTGGGTTAAATCTTCAGTACAAAAGACTAAAGGTGCTTTTACACTAGCAGTGAAACGGTGATAAGCTACAATACATGTTCAATCGAAGTGAGAGTATCTTGTGGAAGCCTTGTACATGTTTCACCCTTTGCTGTGTTAGATATGCAGTCAGTGCCTGCTCCAAAACCAAACACCGATAAGTGGAGTGGTGGTTAGCACTGATGCCTCACAGCAAGAAGGTTCCGGGTTCAAATCCATGTATGAAGTTTGCATGTTCTCCCTCATCTGGCTTCCTCCCACCGTCCAAAGACATGCTCTTAGGTTCATTGGTGATTCTAAATTGGCCATAGGCAAATGTGCATTTGAGTGTGAATGGTTGTCTGTCTCTGTGTTAGCCCTGCAATGGACTGGAGACCTGTCCAGGGTGTACCCCTGCCTCTCGCCTGATGACAGCTGGGATAGGCTCCAGCAGACCCCATGACCCTTCACAGGACAAACGGTTACAGAAGATGAATGAATGAATGAATGAATGAATGAATGAATGAATGGACAATGTTGCTGGCAATGCAGAGCGAGATTTACCTTATGGCGCCCATCACCTGAACAAACCATTACAGCTGCACTGCAAACGTTGGGCTTGATTTGAACTTACGTCGAGAAGCATCCGATGGCAGAGGTTGGATTCTGTCAGCTGAGTGAGCTCAAAGCTGCACTGTTGAGACATCTTGAGTTTAAAATCTGAAGCTTAATTCAACTGGCTCAGTGTACCAAATATCGTGCATCTTTTGCTGTTCACTAGATTCTGGCACCAAAAACTGAACAAAAAAACCCTAACTCAAATAACCTCCCATTTAAAACTGGTCAACTGTTTCTCATGAAGTCAATATGTTTCAGTCTTATGATTACTGAGGATGTTAAGCCTCATCTAGATTTGCTTCTTTAGGTCTAAATGACAGGTGGGGAGTTTTAGGAACATCCTTAGGTGGTGGTTGTTCTTAATAAAAAGTCACTGAAGCAGCTACTTGGACAAGTGGTGAAAAGTTTTTAAAGAAACCTACAAACTAGTAGAAAGGCTTTTGTTTTAGCTTCGATTTTAGACGCACCCTGACCTGGGTGACTGAGAGTCTCCACAGGGACATGTATTTTTAGTGAATAGTCTGCCCCTGACAATTATGAGTCAGCACGACGTTCAGAATTTAAGCATTTAAGAAGCAGTGCGTGGAAAAGTGTCAGGGGCCGCTGTTCCCTGTTTTCTCTGAACTCAAGCAACACACTCACACACAAATATGCACACACACATGCACACACAGATCATCCTGCATCCTGCTGTTGAAACAGAACAGATTAACAGCTGCTGAGAACCAATATCACTAATGACTGACCCCATAATATATTGCAGTAACACAAACTCTGGCTCACACTAGTCCTGGCTGCCAAAAGGTGGACCATGTGTGTTCAGCATTAGCACATGTGTTTCACAGTGTGTGTGTGTGTGTGTGTGTGTGTGTGTTTGGGGGGGCAGATGTGGGTCAATATATGTGTGTGTGTGTGTGTGTGTGCGATCTGTGTTTGCTGATATTAATTTTAATCATCATCTGTCTGTCCACACCACAGCTGCCACAGGATAGAACAGGAAAACTAGACTAGACTAGACGACCGCCGTTTCAAATTTCCGTGTCAGTAATGTGATAATAGTAATTCAGTTATCCGTAAACGTTGTAGCAGCCGTGAAGACATGAACTGCATTTTAGAGCAACCTGCCTTTAGGTTATGTAGGGTTTGAAAAATGAACACACAGACAGCGAATCAGGGTAGATTGAATGGATGCCTCCACTAGTCACCCATTATTAATGAGGTCTAATGTGCTTCTTAAGTGTGCTTCAAGGATATTTTTTAGAGAACGGGTGACGTTAGGACAAGTTGTTGTGTAGTTAAGCACCGAGAAGTGAACAAGAGCCAAACTGAGACCAAAAGCGTGCACTGACAGGGAGTTCAAGTCTCAAGGCAAGCGCTAAAACCTCCATGATTATGCTTGAACTAATAATCACTGTTACGTCCTAAATACCCATATAATGAATATTTTAATTATTCATCCATCTTTAGAGGGAATATGAAGCAAAAAGCAGGCTAATTCCTCCTACACACTGTACAGTACAAAGTACTATATTTAATGCATTTTCAAATTGACTAATTAAACCTACAGAATCGGATGTTTTGTACATCTGCCTCAAACATGCTGTGAACACACTCCACTCTCGGACCGTACCGTGCAGCCTTTATGGGGCTGCAAGGAAGTGGGGACACGCTGTCCATATTTATACAGTCTATGATCTAACTCCATGTTTTTGACTAAACAGAGACATTTTTATGATTGACATGTTTGGAATTAATCATATGTTAGACTATGATCTATTTCCTTTGCTGTTTGTTTTTTAGACAAATACTAGAAGCAGCAGTTTTTTAAAGGGGAACTACTGTTTTTTACAACCTGGACCTTATTTCTGGCATAAAATACGGTCATTTACTCACCCATATAACTTATGTATTTTGTAAAATTAGATCAGTTCTGGGAATGACTGGGACACACAAATGTAGCCTCTAAATAATGCATTATCTTCTGCGAGAGTTGTGCATTTCACCGAAACTGCTATTTTTTTTTAAACATGGCTGCATATTTTTCTGATTCTTCTGATTCTGCTTGTTTATCTTGTTTTAAACAAGTCGACTGTCGTGGGTGTGCGCGGCGCTCAGAGACGACATCACCCAGGCCAGAAGAAGATAACAGCTAACTCCAGATGCAACAGGGAATAGCACTAGCGTACGATAACAAAATATTGGTGAAATGAACAAGTTATTCCCACTATGTGGATATACGCTGATCTAATTATCTCCCAAAGGAATACAAATTACACAAAAGTTATATGGGTGAGTAAACGACCGTATTTTATGCCAGAAATAAGGTCCAGGTTGTAAAAAACAGTAGTTCCCCTTTAAGAGCTTGGGGACGCTTTGTATGTCATCATGTTTGCGTATTCCATCAGAAAAACGACTTCCCAACTTGGGTAGTAAGACTGTTAGTTCACCATTGTCTGTTTTGATCTGACTATTTACCTGCTAATTGCATGACTATGTTCACACCCAGCTTCTCTGTGCAAAGTTTAGTGTATATTTGAAGGGAATGACACATTGAGATTAAGTACATACTAGTCCTAGAGCATCTTAAGATCAGCAATTTGACAATGCACGAACTACACACAGAAAAGTTAAGAAAAGAAGTTGTACGCCACTGAAAATATGATATCCTGCAGAACAACACTTGCAAGTTGTTCTACCCCAACGTACCTGTGAGGTATTTGTCACTCCATATCAGTGTCTCCTAGATTTCCCCTTCCTTTGCTCCAGTCGTAATTGCAGTCCAGTCTTCCCTTGATGACAGTCTGAGAAAAATAAATTGCTGGAGAATGTCTTGCAGCAGCGACAACTCAAGTTCTTATTGGAATTGTGCAACTGGAAAGCTAAAATTAAAAATAACAATGTTCACTCTTTCCAGCACCGTAAATTAGAGGTCAACGAAGCCTCACTGTGTGTTTATCTATCCATTTATAGACCTGCACTACAAACTACTTCAGTGTGTGACTTGCATGGTCTCTGTTCTTGCTTCTTCTTCTTTTTTTTACTTTGTGTGGGTGCGCGGTGTCAAATCTCAGTCTTATTTGCTTAGTCGACAACAAATTAGACTTCTGCCAAGCTTGCTCTGCACTTTCTTTGCTGCGGTGTGGTGTATCATAGTATATAGTACTGATGGTTGATCATATTTCCAGTGTTTTGGGGCATCCTCTGTAGCCAGCGGATATCCTGAGAACAGACAACAGGCTGGTAATTTGAGATGCGTGAATGGAGCTGGAGTTGGAGGACAACGTTTACAACAGGACTGTGTCGCACGCAGCTATAATACACTTACTTTACAGCTTTAGTTCTTGACACACCCGACGTGTTTGCTTGCCAACAAGGTATGACAAGGCTTTCCAGCTCTGTTGCTCTCCATGTAAACCGTGCATCCACGTGCAACCACAGAAACTGTAAAACGTGGTTGAATGTCAGTACTTGGCCTACATATGGACTTTCCAAAGAAACCAGACAGCTATACAATAACACAGCTGAGTGGATTTTAATACACGGCACTTAAATATTGTCCTTTGCCCACAAAGTTTGCAGGGGCAGATATCTGTTTGAAGGTATTACATGACATTTTCTTTAATTTTCCATTCATAAATAATCAATTCTTAATTAAAACCGGCGGCATAGATGCCTAGGGACTATTTTATGACCTCACTTTACCCACTATTTTTTAAAAAACTACCTAAAACTATAAAAACGGGCTAGATGTGTAATCACAAGCTCAATATTCTCCATCCACCACACACAAATCTGTTTGGCCGATTCTATTAGTGGCATTTCTATGATGAGGCACCCTCCACATCTGCTGACCCTGAACTCAAAGAGATTAAATACGACCCAGGCTTATTAGAATGTTTAATTATCATAATGCTCTCATTATGCTGCTAATGCCAGTGATGCAATGCTATTATTATTTCATTATTTATGTTTGTTTAACCTTCTAGGTTAGCGGTCCATGGATCCTTATTTGCAGTGACAGCTGAGCCAGAGGCAGAGCCGGGGTCGAGGCCTAAATAGGAAACAACACTCTGGATGAAATTCGAAGCATGTAGTACAGTAAAGAAAGCAGCCAACTATCAAAGCTCGGGCTGCGGGGGAAAGAAAAGTCCTGCCTAGTTTGGACATGTAAGAAAAGCAGCAGGTGCAGGAACCAGAAAGTGTTTTGACTAGCCTATTTTTTTTTATTTTTAAAGGATATGGCTGGGATGAAAAGATCAATTTTGGGGGATTTTGGAACTCATTGCAGTCGCTGGCAGCCGCACAGTGGAGTGGGTTACAGCCAAAGAAGGTGTGAGCTTCAGGGAGGAGGAGGAGGAGGGGAAGAGGCGGGGGAGATATCGCTGGAGCTGGTGGAGATGTGTGGACTGGTGAGCTCAGATAAAGCGGAGTCTTGCCAAGGATGGATTTGCAGATGAGCTGGTGTGATGAATGAGCGAGTACAGCACTGATAGACTTGTAGGTCTGCCCATAGCTCGTTAATATTTATGACAGCGGGCCAGCTGACCAAAGTGGTTTTATTATAATGTGCAGGCCAGGTTGAGTGCCCACCTAGCATGCTCCACTTCCCTCCAAAGCAGCAGGTCTCTTCAGACTCATGTGAAATACAGAAATATATACTCCAAACCTGCCATATAGCAAATGATATTTAGTATACACACTTAGTGCTGGCAACTTCATTTCTCTTGCTCTCCGTTAAGCTCTTAGAAATCTTGGCACTGGAATGAAAACATAAGGAATTAAAACACAAGCAGCTTCATAAAATAGCTAAAAATAGAGGCTAATCGCTAACTAACTTTGGCAGCAAACTGGAAGTACAGTATAAACAATAAAGAAAAAAGCATATGCACGTTTAAATTAGGTCAGACTAACAACCCCTAATCTTTTTAGATGGTGAAACTATTCCAGTATCCTAGCACTACAGAGCAATATCCGCACTACATTACTTTTTTTGAGACTTGCCATTACCGACTGCTGACCGTCACTATCCACTAAGCACCGCATGCGAGATGCACCGCTCACGTGTCAAACCTGGACTCTAACTTGATGTACCTGATTGCCAGAGTACAGCTGCGGTCAAGTGCAGTTTGCCTAAAATACAGTTCTGAGAATGTGAGCCAGGACTGAAAAAGGATGACCACATTAGCCCCGTCCTGACCTGCTTGCATTTGCTCCAATTTCAAGGTACTCCCGCTGACATATTACACAAAATTGCACCATCTGAAGCCTGTCTGGGCCCACAATGCGGAGCTGCAGACTAATCCTCCTGTAATGTAGAACAGACTTTTTGTTTTTTTGGGGGGGAATAGTTGTTTCAGCTCTTAAACAGACACATTGAGATTATACCACACAACTGTATCATTAATATAGTAATATGGTAACACTGATATGATGAGTCTAAAGTTTTTCAAACAATTGCGCTGCTCTGTATTTTGTAGTTACTGTATTAACACATTTTAAACTGTACCTCATCTGCTTTTGCTCCTCGAACGTCCTTGGACTCCAAAGATATACCCTTATTTATGCCCAAATCCACCAGACTTACTCAGAAAGCCGCTGCAAATGCTGAGCAAAAACACCTTTACTTTGAAAACACAAACATTCTCACACAGCCGTGATAAAAAGGAAGGTCTAAAGGAGATAGGAGGACGTCATGCCACAAAAAACAATTCACCAAAGTAAGTCAACAAAGCTCCAGAGTAGCAGCGGGTTGGTTGGATTCCAGCGTGACAGTTTTATCGCTCTGAAAGCAGCTCTGTGCTGGAGGCAACAGACAGACGGACACCAACTACATACGAATGCAGCCATGCAAGCATCCACATACTGTGCATGCACCCACGCTGAATGCATGGGTACTTGCACTAATACATGAGCAGAGCTGATAGGAAAACTCGCGGACAGCACTAAGCGATCCACACATGTGTGCGTGCTGACCTACAATGGGACTCCCACATACATAAACTCACAGTGTCTCTGCCAGCCAGATGTGAGAGGGATTAGCAAAATTGGCAGCCAGCACAGAGCTCCTTATCCACTGGAGCTAATTCACTTTACTGCACTACCTCCCTCTCTTTCTCACCGACAATCTCTGTCTCCATCTTCACCTTTTGATCTCTCTGTCCGTCTCTGTTTTCTCTCTCTCTCTCAGGTCTGTCTCCACCTCTGGCTCCCTTCTTTCTCACCCATTTGCTCACCTCCTCTCCTGTGTTGCTTTCAGCTTCACCAGGAGTGCTTGACTTATTTATTTATTTATTTTTGTCAGGCAGGCGAAGATGTGTTGGAAAGCTCTCCATGCTTCGGGCGGTAAAAGCCCTGCGCTGATAAAGGTGCTGCGCAGATAGGTGACGTTTTCCCGTGAGGCTGTTTCTGCATCTGTGAAAATTGATAAAAGGCATGACAGCGTTCCTCAAACTCTTGAAGCCATTTTGAGTAATCTGACCCGGGTTTGACTCGTGCGGGGAAGTCAGACGTTTAGGGTTTTCCTGGAAAAGCTGAACTGAGCTGCTCTGACACCATTTAGCATCTTGCTTCCAGACGCTAATGGCACATTCAGCGACATCTGAGAACTGAGAATTTTCGACTTTCATCTAAAATATCAGAGAAGACGCCACCAGAAGTCCAGTCAATGTGGAAAATTATGAAATGTTAAGATACAGTTTAATGAGGTACATCAAATGCAGCACAAGAAAGTAGCACAGTAATTAGATTTATGCAGGTTTTTGTGAAATATTGGGCTTTAGAAGTCGGGTGAAATGAAAAACGAAGTTGCCATTCTTGGCACCAAAAAGGAGACCATCCCCACAGATGTTAAATTTTCCCACTTAGTACCAGAAATAAACATGTTTTGGTCTCTGCAACTAATTTCCACATCCACCGGAACTGTATTTGGTGGCTTTATTTGTGAAACGTAATCGTTTAAACTAGACCAAGGCTGCTGTGAATGACAGGTGGGTGTTGTCTCAGATTGCTAGCTAGCTGTAGAGGCTGGTACGAAATAATGATTTTGGACTCTATTTAAATATGGCAGCGCTCAAAGTTATTTATAATTAAGGTGGTGTGGCTTTGAGTTAATGGTGGGGGATCCACACGGGTCTCTTACTGTCTGCCAAGATGTCACACATCCAAAAGCATTCAACACAGTCACGTTGTCAAACAGCCAGGGGGGAATTAATGGTCATAACTAAGACATAACAATAGCAGATATTTACCATAGCGGCATAATAAATCTTCAATGAAGCATATTTCCCCCGAAAGTAAAAAGTTTCTTTCAAATGTTGTTGCCATCGGGCCTTAAAGCAGACAGGTTAGATGCTTGCCATCGCAGGGGTTTGAACTTTGGCCACACGGCTGAAGGACAGTCAGCATGATTGCCAAATGTCACACAGTGGACTCTTCCATACAGAGCGGCTCGCAGTTTGATGAGTGCATACTTCTTGTGCATAATTGGCTCCGGTGGGATTGACTGAAACAACCTTCCAGCCTGACCCCAGATGACACGGCATCACCCCATCCCACGCACATGCTGAACCAGGCCCGGTTAGAAATCGACAGTGTACCTGCTCAGCGCGGCAAAACATGCAGGCCAAGCGGATGCACACTGTTTTAAAATTCAGGTATACTTTCTAATACTGTAATTGAAAAAACAAAACAAAAAACAGCTAAAGGTATGGGAAAAGCAAAGCATATGAATAGTATCATTTATCACTGGGAAGTACATGTCCAGTACACTGAATAAAATTTTGGTTGTGAATGCAGCAATGACTGATAACAAGATATTAGGTCTCCTTTATAATAAATCAATAGATCCAGAGGTCACCAAGCTATTTGTGCAGAGGAAACCTTGGTTCAGTGTAATTGGCTTCTGTGTGTAGTTTAAAGGGGAACTACCTTTTTTACAGGCTGGACCTTATTTCTGGCATAAAATACGATCGTTTACTCACCCATATAACGCATTATCTGCCACGAAACTTATTCATTTCACCAACATTTTGTTATGATACGCTAGTGCTATTCCCCGTTGACTCCTGAGTTACTGTTATCCTGTTCCTGTTATCACCACTATATGGATATTTGCGGATTTAAATATCATCTGAATGACTAAAAATAAAAGACACCACAGTTATATGGGTAAGTAAACCATTGTATTTTATGCCAGAAAAAAGGTCCAGGTTGTAAAAAACGATGGTTCCCCTTTAATGGCTATTTATTCATTTATTTTTTCTACGATTAAAAGATGACAGCAAGATAAATCAGTTCTGAGGATATCAAAGTTTTGGAGTTATTACAAGAGAGGTGAGTGTTTTTGACAAAGTGAAACCACTCACCTTCTTTCACAGCTGAGTTTCGTTCCTGAGAAATTCAAGACTTACTGGTCAACATGATGGTCACCTACACAGATCATAAAAATGTTTTGGTGGAGTGTTAATTCCCCAACTGTCACATTCTTATGTGACATAAAAATTTTGTTGTTCAGTGTTCAGCACTGACGCCCCACAGCAAAAAGTTTTCTGGGTTCTGGGTTTTTCCACCCACAGTCCAAAGAAATGCTTGGTGGGTTAACTGGTGATTTTTTGATCGGCTGTAGGTTTGGATGTGAGTTTTTCTGTGTTAGCCCTGTGATAGACTTGTCCAAGGCATACCCTGCCTCTTACCAGTGACAGCTGGGATAGGCTACAGCCCCCCACCCCCCTGCAACCCTCTGGAGGATAAGTGCTTACATATCACTGATGAATGAATGAATGATACCCGCACCCTTTGCCAAAGGTTTTCCTGCTTGCCATCGGTACAGCTCATTGAATTTCATTAACGGGTGGTCGCTTGCTGTATGTCTCACCCTTTATGGCTGACACACATGGATGGATTGGCATGACATTTATTGGTAACACTTGTACCCTTGTCCTTGCTTAACGAGTTCTTATGACTTGCTAAATGCTGAAACTAAATCATCAGATTTAGTAGATACAATGGAAATGTATTAATTTCAGTTAACTTTCTATCCGGGACAGTCTTCATCTCAATATCAACAAACATTTCAGACTCAAGCGCTAAAAAATGTGTTACATGATCATCAGCCGCACTCATACTGTGTGTTTAGTATGCTCATCAGCTAATCAGCTAACTAGCTCATTTGCTAATCGATAGTAAACCGGGTAAGCCTTTTGCTTCACATCAGCATGGAGGTCAGTGTGAGAACTTCTTCCTTTCTTATCTCACGCATTCATCATTGTATCAATTTTTTATCAACCTATCATGTGTCTGAAAGCACTTGATAGGCGGTGTCTAATGCTACGAGACAAGGCGGTGTAAGTGTTACCCCCTGCTTCTGTTCTGTTATCTATTATTCAGTATGTGTAACTTGTCGTTTATTGCATGTCTGACCTTGTGCTTTTACTTTTCACTTACTTAGTTCGGCTCAAGCGGTGTTGCGTTTAAGTTGTATCAGTACAGCTCCCTGCTTTATTAGCTTTACCACAGGCAGTGTGTTTGCTGTGAATACCATCCACGGGTGCAGAATTTAGCAGGAATAGTGACATAACGTCTGACTTGAGGAATTCAGTCTTGGTACAACTGGAGGTCAGCGCGACCATGAAACTGAAAAACTGTTAGAATTTGACACAGATCAATGTTATAATTTAAACTACTCAATTTTCTTGTAGTCTTGTTGGACTGGCCCTGATCTTGCACTGAATAAAGTCACATTACTGCTCAAAAAACTCAAGAAACCATCGGTTAAACAGTGTTGATCATCTTTCTTATGACTTAGCGTGACCTATTATATTGCAGTCCTTCTATCTACAAAAAAATGAACATGTTTCCTGAGGTATAAATGATGTCTTTGCAGGCATCCAGTGTTTTAATCTGTCATTTCCTCTCAAGTGGCGAAGGGCCGGATAGCCGACAGACTGACATGCTGCGTACATGCCACATCACCGTATGAAACTGACCTCGACTGTGCTGTCTAGACATACAGCCACACACATGAACGCACGCACACACACACACGTCTCATACAGTAATGATGTCTGTGCGGACGTGACAGGTGTGTTGGCTTAAGGATTTTGTCCCCCTGTCAGCTGTGTGTGTGTCTTAAAGTAGAGTGGGGCTGTAACATGAGAAGTTAGACAGTTTGTAACCCTAAACCTGACACAAAAAAAAGGTAGGGAAAGAAGCAGACACATGTAGAAAGACTTTTTTTTATCATCACCCAGTATAAATATCAGCCATTTTCTGAACTGCTGTTCAGACCCTATCCCTAACACCAGAAACCAAATGCTTGTTGCATACTCCACGAGAAGTGAGAATTTTATTCTTGCTCTTGAGGTGAGCAAGAACAAGAACAAAGTTCATTTCGGCCAGATCATTTCTACTTAACCCTATAACCCTAAAACCCTAACCATCGACCTAAGCCCAGCTCCTACTCCTAACCCTATCCTTACCCCTAACCCTAACCCCAGTGTTTTTCAACCTTGGGGTCGCGACCCCACGTGGGGTCATCTGGAATTTAAATGGGGTCGCCTGAAATGGCAAAACGTGAACAGCAGGTTTTCAATTTATCAGACAAATGTTTGAAATTCCGGTAAAATATTATCTCAATTTATTGACCTTAAAATCCTAAATGATATGCAAGCTATAAAAGAATGATATTAAAGCATGCCAATTTATAATCGTTTTATTAAAGTGCTGGTTTTTACCTTTTAACCCATTTTGTGAAGTGTGCAGCAGCTGAATTTTTGCCGCAGCGCTGTTTTGATACAGCTCTGCAGCAGTAGTGTAAAACCCGGATCTTTCGAGGAATTTGGGTCAATCCGAGTCAATATGAGCCGGGCTGTGTGAGTGACTTGAGTCACTTGACCCAAAATGCCCCAATTGTGAAAGAAAGTGTTCCCAGTATATTCACTCGAGACATAATAAAGCTTAGTAAACACTAAAGAACAGATTATTACAGTTACCTGTGATTGCCATTCATGAGTTGGTTAAGTTTTGCTTCTTGAAAAAAAATGTGTCTGGGGTCACCAGAAATTTGTGATGTTAAAATGGGGTCACAACCCAAAAAAGGTTGGGAACCACTGGCTTAGGGTCACGTTTATCCAATAGCGTTTTCAGTGAACACATTTATTAAACAGGAAAATATTCCATAAGTAAGAGGAAGTATCCCCCTTCGTTTTGACATTTTCTCATCTCTTTGTCTAGTCATTCTCCTGTTTAATAAGCTTAATGATATTTTGTAGATTAATTATGCAAATCTGCCGTTTTTCAAGGTTGCTATAGTGCGGCGCCATTCACACCGTTGCGTGTCTGCTTCACGTGTGTTTACATGTCTCACCAGTGACTAAGAATTCAGTGTTCCCACCGATGCCTGAACCGTCCAGGGTTACATAACAGGACACAGCTGAAAACTTTCTCTTGACCTTCTTCAATGCGATTGTGATTCACTCCTTTTGTTTTTGCCCTTTTTTTTCAGTCTTATCTCTCTCCTCTTGTTTCTTTTGTTCCGCTCCCTTGTTCACGTTCTCATTCAGTGCACGTCTTTAACTGTGTGAAAAATGAAACCATCTCAGTTTCCTTTGTAGTTCTTTTTTTTTCATCTTCTTTTTCCTACCTCGGTTTAGCGCAACCCACTTCCACAGTGTGTTGGAACAAAAGCGCATAAACAAACGGCAAACCAAAGCCAAAATCACTCCCACCTGCAAAGACCCAAACACACACTGATAGAGGTACGCTCCATATATTTGAACATTTGTAATTCAGGGCCAGTCAGTCTTCCTCAGCTTAAAAGAGAAGAAGATAAGCTGCAGTTTCATACATTTATATCTGTTTGTTTTTGTATATTTACTGTGCAGGAAAAATGTTCATCTGAACATTAAGCATTCAGGAACAAAGTTAACACTAATGTACTTCAGCTTGTCCCCTTTACGGCCTCTGTTATCTTGTCTTCCTACAGAAACACAGAGGACTAAAACCACTTTTCCACGGCATATGGAACAAGAATTGTTTGTGCTATTCTGAACAAAAACCTTGGGCATTCTTCAGTTGTATTACCAATTTTTGTGGCATTTTTTTTCCTTTTTTTTAAAGGAAATAACTCCTTTCTTTGTAGTTGAGGTCAGTGCTAAAATTTTTTTCTTTTACCTCTTCCAAACACAAAGACAGTGCGGGCAAATGGATTGTAAAATTTTGATGGTTTGTTTAAAAGGGATGCCACAAACTCCTCCAATACTGGCAGCATCAGAAAGCTCACAGAGACACGCCATATTGACTTTCATTTTGAGTGGTGATGAAATGTTGACACTCACATTAGGAACTCTTATTTTTTCTTACAGTATTCAGTATAGACCATATAGTGGAGGGCAAACTGAAAAGCTTGCTGCTCACAATAAGATAATCTTAAAAATGTAAAGAAGTTCTTGACCTTTAAATCTTACTTTTTATAGTTGTCTTCATAAGTAGCCTTGAGACGTTCGTTCCGGTGGCTGAAATGTTCCACTCCGATGCAAAAATTCAACTCATCCATGGTACGTACACTGTAAGTAGATTAGTGTATTCAAAGTAAATGTAAGACAGAGATGGGTTTTTTCTCTTAAGTGATCCATTGTTATGGATCACTTAAGAGAAAAAAAGGGGATTTCTGTAGTAAAACGTGCTCTTCTGAATGAGTTTCACTGCGCTTTTGTATTTCATTCATTCACAGGATTTTATTAAGTGCTTTGCAAATATTTTTCAACAAAAAACAATGCATTTTTTTGTGCTGCATATAGTCTTAGCCCCAATTACTTGACATTACGAAATAATTTTATGGAAACCTGTTTTGGAGAAGTCTGTATTACCATAAATAAGCCAACCAACTTTACATTAATAGCCTTTAATTAAGTTCACTTAACTTGTTTCTTTACAGCAATCCTAACAATTTAAAGCTATATACAACATAAACATATGTATTACTTAGTTTTGCTACGGAACACTAACATACTTAGTTATGAGTAGTGCACTTCACAACTCAAATGTTTTGTAGTAATAAAACCAAAAACTCACTTAATTTCATGTTTTTTTTTGGTTGTTTTTTTGTTTTTTTACAATTTATGTGTTTAAATCACATAAATTAACATAAATTAAACATGTAAGTCCTCGCCATTCGTCAGAAGTTGATGTCTTTAACGGTGGTTACTAATGTAACTTGGGTCCTATGAAGTCACCATCTCTGGTGTTAGAGAAGAAGCAATTGGAAAAAGTTTGCAGTTCTCCACATAAAAACTAAATGTCCAGAGACAAGATTAAAGAATAAGAAGGAAGGCATTTGAAGGCCAGAACAAACACAGATTAACAGTACCACGGCGACGAAACAAAAGAGATGAGTGAGGTACTAAAGGTATACATCATGTGAACAGGTCAACAGTCTTTATGTCATTACTCTCACTGCAAGAAGGGGGAAATAATAGTTCTACAACGTAGCTATTATGTTTCTCAGTATTATACATATATAAAAAACATTTTTTGCAAATTTTAGTGTGTTAACTATGGTTGAGATGTACTAACATTTGCTTGCAGGTATCCTTTAAAGCAGGGGTGTCAAACTCATTTTAGTTCAGGGGCCACATTCAGCCCAGCTTGATGTCAAGGGGGCCCAGACCAATAACACAACAGCGTATTAACCTATAAATAATGACATCTCCAAATGTTTCCCTAAATCCCACATTTATTAAGAAAAGGAAATGTAATTTGTGTTTAGCTCTGGGTCTCAGTTGCTGTGTCCACAAATATGATAGCAATTACTTTTACTGGAAAAATTGCAGTTGATGTCTGCAGTGTAATTTTTGCACTTCGCAAATTCATCCCGTGGGCCAGATTAGACCCTGTGAAGGGCCATTTTTGGCCCCCGGGCCTTATGTTTGACACATATGCTTTAAAGTGAAGCGGTTGACCTTTTTCCATCCCCTCCTACAGCCCCTCCACCAGTCTTTTCACCGAACAAATCACCCCAGACACACTGCAGATGAGCCCCAGAATCAGAATACCCACATCTATCAGCCGCTCCTTCACAGCGAGGCGTCCCCACCGCAGTCTAAGGTGAAACAGACACGGCAGTATGAGGGACACTGCCGCCCCCGTCACGCTGCCCGTCAGACCCATCAGCAGGGAGAACCTGGGCACCAGCAGGGCCAGCAGGAACGACGACACCAACAGGGCGCCGCGGACCACCAGGGCCGGACGAGACACGCCTCGGCCTCCGTGTTTGAAGCGAGATGACGCGGCAGCATCTGGAGAGAGGTTGGAAGAGGGAGGCTGAATGTTAAACAGTGCCTGTTGTGGTGGTAGTTTGTGCTGAACATGCAAGCAGTGTTTATTTATGGGTCAATCTAGTCTGACTCATTGTTTTCCAGTCACAGGGTTTCATCACCTTCCAGCTCGGGATCATGTTTACATCACAAGTTGATTTAAGCGTAGAATCGCTGTCAAAAAAATGCTGTGATCAAACAAATTTTAAAGGATCAGACAGCTTTTTGTTGTTAGCCATTACAAGATGTTTCCTAATCAGATGACTTCATGTTTGTTGACAGTCAACTAGGAAAAGTTCAGCCATGGTGACGGTCAACACAGACGGTCAACATACGGGTTATTTTTGACCTAATTTCTAAAGTTTCATTCTATATGTTTGCAAATGTTTTATTACACTATATTTAGACATTTTGTGATCTATGCCAATGTCCATATGTACACTGATCAGCCACAACATAAAGACCACTAACAGGAGACGTAGATGAGATTGACCATCTTGTGACAATACAACGTTGTGCTGGGAAACTTTTGGACCTGGCATTCGTGTGGATGTTACTTAGACATGTAGCACCCACCTAGACCACACCACACCAGACCAGACACCCCCACCCCTTAGCAATGACACTCCTTAATGGCAGCAGCCATCCCCAGCAGGATGCAGCCTGACACTGGCATACACACAAAAAAAACAAACAGTTTAGGAACAACTACAAAAAAAAAAAAGCAAAAAAACATCAAGTATCTGTATGATGATCCACAGAGCCCCCTCCCTTCAACCCAAAGGACCCCCACTAACAACATCCTGATGCCAGACACCAGAGGACACCCAAAGGCCCATGTCCATTCTCTGATGTCATAACTGTTTTAGATGCACAAGGAAGACCTACACAATATTAGGAAGGTGGTCATAATGTTATGCCTTCAATCACTTTCTTCCATGAACCATGCTTTCAGTTGTTCCAGGAGCTCAAAGACAGACAACTAATAACATGACTGTGATCACTGGGTCAAACTGGCTAAGACCTTTAATGGAAAGCCCTGCGTTCCACAAAGACCTTCATTCAAACTGCAAACATTCCCACCCGGACACCGTCTGCAACACACAGATTTACTATCTGTGACCTCTGATCCAATCGAGTTTCTTGCTCAAGGGTAACTCGAAATCACAAGGAAGTAAAAGTGTAATTGCTTCACTTTCTTCGAGTCATTTTTATGGAGCGGCACCCGGAAAGAGATTGAAACCTCCAATATGAGCTTTGCTGCTCCACAGTAAAAATAACTGTCTAAAATAAAGTGTGTGATCTACATGTTAGTCACAGTAACTCGGCGGTTTGGACACATAATAGGTTTCTCTACTGGCTTCACCTCTAAGGACACAGGTTTGCAATATTTCAGCAGCAGAGTAGAATGGCAGAGGGTAGGAGAGAAGGGCTTTGGCCAGCAGACACAGGTTGACCAGAGGTCGAAGGTCAGAGGGAAGGTTGTCCGTGATGACTTCTCTGGTCTCTGCCCCCCAGGTCAACACTGCCTAATGGAGGAAGGAAACAATCGATACCATGAGTCAATCGGTCACTCCTCTTGTCTGTTCCTTTTCCATCACTTGATTGTAGCTTGCTGTTGTCAGACAGATGTCCAGCCAAATATAGACTCTTAATTTGTATTTCCGTTTTAAAACTTTGCAGCTTTTTGACTATTAAAAACCTATGACAAACTTTTTAAAGTCTAGTTTTATAGATCACATGCCAGAAATGTTTCTGTGAATTTAAACTACTTCAAGTTGGAAGTGTGTATTGAGTTAAACCTCGTTATTTTTAGTTTCCTCCAGTTGTCACTAACCAGTAAGGAAAACGTGGTTTTCATGATGCAGGCAGCTCCGTGAGTCCAACCCAGCATGGCATTAAACTGCCCTCTGTCCTCCATACTGCCCTCAAGAGGAGGCAGGAAGATCTGCGAGGTGTAGGAGAAGATGATGACGCCCACTGAGACGAGGAAGTCCTCCGGTCCCACGGACGGAGACAGGGAGGACCAAGACCAGCTGCTGGCGCGACTCAAGCAGTAAAGCATGACCAGCAGGCTAAAGGGCAGGAAGTAAAGCGTTAAAAATAAGTTTACAATGACCTTTTAATTTAATTACGGATAGAAGACATTTGATTTTTACTTTCTTGTGCATACAGCAAACAGAAACAGGGAAATGGAAAAAGAAACCCTACCGAAGAACAAAAGAAAACAGTAAAACGTAGATAATGATAAATTGAGTTGCACAACTGAGACAACAAAAACAGATGTCCTGCAAAGCTAAAATAAAGGCTGGTCTTCTTCACTCATGCGAGGTTGATGTTTTGCGGCTGCACAGTTTTTTTTTTAGAGGACAGAGATGTTATTCTTTTCTGTGTAATAGAATCATAGTATTAGAACAATTGAATCTACCCAATCATACTAACAACATTGCCACAAATGGAAAATAAACTCAATTCAATATAACCCGAGACAGATAAAATAGCAGCTCCAATGGCTGATCGTAGCAATAAATGGTATGATATGCTTTTTTTTGTGTGTGTGTGTGTTGTGTGTGTGTGTCTGGGACACAACCATTCATACAATTTAGTGAATGCAACAAATGGTTACATGCTTTTATGAGGTGTTTTAACCTCTGCCTTTGAGAGTGCATTAATCCAACAGAGAGCAGACGAGGGTTCAGGAAAAAACCCAAACTAATTTCTCTCAGTGAAGGTCTTGAATTACCAGAGGCCGAACTGTGAGGTAATATGCATCTGCACAGGATTTAATAGCCCAAAAAGAGACCAGACAGCTGTAAGAACTCAAACAGCGAGGGGAAAACCCGAGAGTTTCTTATATCATGCAAGACACCTGCCATTAGAAATAAATCAAATGACCAGTAACAGGCAGCAGGTGAGAGCAGACAGCTTAACCTGGTATTTTTTTTTTTTTAATTATTATTATTTATGACCTCACTGTCACCTGATCAGTATGTGAGCCAAAGAGCAGAGCAAGCTGAGAGTGGAGACTGGTCTGAGATCAGTCAGCAGCAGGCAGGGCAGGAGGAACACCAGGGACACCAGAGAACACGCCGACCTAGGAACGGCCACGCCCGACAGACTGTCAGTCAGCAGGCTGGTGGAGACGAGCAGGTACAGCGTACAGGTCATCAGCAGCTCAATCACCTGGAAGATGCCACAATGGTGTGGTTACATTCACAGTAAGACATTTATTTATTTATTGTCTATACTGTTAAAGCACTGTTCTGTTTTTACTGGATCAAAACATGCCCAAGAGAGATCGTATATCAAATAAAATATGTTTGTTGCATTACCTGAGCTACATTAACCATCCATCCTCCCACCCCCGACCAGTTCAGCCACAGTCCTTTGAAGCAGGCCTCCATAATGTCCTGGTAGCTGTGTCGTACTCTGACCTTTGACCTCTGACCTGACACCGAGCCAGAGCCTTCACTGAAATATGTGAAAAACAACAACAAATAATCTTCAAGCTATGACACAAAGTGTTACGGAGTTGTGGCACTGCTGCATCAGAGGAAAAAAAACACTCTCCGGTCTCGCGTCGCATTGCAAATTTTTGAGTTTAAATTCCTCTTAAAATGTCTGATTGAAATATGAGAAATAACAAGTTAGATGCTATGTCGCTTGTTTTAACACTCAGCTCCGTTTTATGTGATAAAAATCGTGGGAATCGACGAGCGTGAGAGAAACCCTACCTTTGGTCCTCCTCATACAAACAATCCACCAGGTTCCTTCCTGTGTGGTTGCACACCCAGGCCGAGAGAACCAGCAGTACCAGACCCGCATACCCAGACCGGACCAGAGCGAAGGGCAATCCCAGCACGAAGATACCCTTGGGGGGAGGGGGATGAGTGAGGAGAAGAGAAGAGTGGGGGAAGGTGTAAGAAGATGGCGAGAAAAGGAAGAAGAAACTCAAACGCCCCCTCATGTGGCATCCCGCTAGCTGAAAGCACAGATAGTACTTTTTGATTTGCGTGTCATTTCATCCTCTTTCTCACTTTGTTTCCTGTCTCATGCCAAACTTAAGAGGAAGGGATGCCATCTTCTGTTCTACTTTTGATTCTTTCTGTACTTTTTTCCTCACTTTTTTCACTTTCAACTAGCAAAACAGAGCTAATGTTCAGTTTTTGATATTAGCACGAGAATTTGCTAAAAATATAGGGCGAAGATCAGGGGAAATGAGAGAAATGGCATTACATATATACATGGAAGAGTGATATTTCTTTTTGGGCCGCCACATCTCTTGTGCATATCTTGTTAAAAAAAATAATCAGTGAAAATGATTAAGATGTGAAAACTCAAAAGCACTAAAGAATGAAGAGGTCTGAGGAGAAAAGGGATGAAAGAAGTGCTCGTGGCTGGATGGTGGTGGTGAGGAGGAGGAGGAGACGAGAGGAGAGTTCTGGCGTGACGCCTGGAGAGTCTGAAGGATGCAGGAGACCAGCAGGAGCAGAAGGAGGAGGAGAGCCGAGCTTTGGCCCACCACCAAGGGAAAAAAATGGAAGTGACTGCCAGAGAGAGAGACAGAGAGACAGAGAGAGAAGGAGGAGAAAGTGGGAGGAAAGTTGAAAAAAAGTGAGACGGGAGGAGGAGGAGGAGGACACAAAAAGGAAAGAAGGTTGAGGGAAAGGTGCAGACTCGGCGCTGGAGAGCACTGGGTTTGGATGATGGGAGATCAGAGGAGGCTACGAGGTACTTTGATGGAGCTGCTGTGTTTCTGAATGTTGGAACACGGAGATACGCAGACTCGCTGAGAGAGTTATGGAAGCACATCACTCACAAACACACGCCGCGGCTGCATAAACCCACGAGTGCACGTTCTCCCTCTTTCAAGTCGCTATTTGGTAACTGGTGTCTGTTAGGCTCGCGCTGATGGAGCTTTGATGTTCAAATGGAGCTGCTGGGGATGAAAGCAGTTTGAGAAAAATCTGACGCTCAAGTATCTGATTTCATCTCCCCCTTCTCTCTCTCTCCCTCTCTCTTTCTCTCTTGCTGCACTTCTCTTTCTCTGTGTGTTTCTGCCAGTTAACTCCTCATTGGTTACTCTGGGCACAACCTTAAGAGGCTCCCAATCACAAAGGGCCACAGCAAGGGAAGAAGAAATCCCTGATTGGCTGCTACGAGGATGAAGATCCTGCCACAGTCTCACACCCAAGACACCTGTGATGTCTGCTTATTTAAGGCTTGTTGACCAAGCACAAATGCTCTCTTTCATGTCTCACATAGCCAATATTGGCCACCAAAGCGGCACGCGCCATCGTGACGGACACAAAATAAAGAACACTGCGCGCTCTCCGATCCAAGATTTCAACCGCTGCCCTTCAGGTCACAGCCAATATTTTATGCAAGCGCATGCCTTGTTCACAGAAGGAAAAAATTAAATGTCTTCCTTCACCATGGAGGGATTAAGGTGGAGCTCACACGAGCAGAAGCAGACAGGCCTGACATTTAAATAACAGAAGTGCCGTTTTTTTTTAAACCATGAAAAAAAAAGATTCAATCCTGTTCCCCAATTTAATCAAAGTTGATTTATTTGTCTAAATTCAATAGAAATGTGCAGGACAAGTGTAATTTGTGTAGTTTGTATGTGAGTAAAGTACATTCTGAGTTAATCTAAAGTGGCGAAAAAAGATGAAGGTTATTTGTCTGTTTGTCTCGTTGTTAGTGGGGGTTGAGGGGAGGGGCCTCTGTGGATCATCCCACAGAAACTTGATCAGTTTGGGATCTAGTGAATTTGGAGGCCAGGTTGACGCCTTGTGCTGTTCTTCATTTTTTGTTGTTGTTGTGGTTCCTAAACCGTTTCTGTGTGTGTGTCATGTCAGGCTACATCCTGCTGACATCAAGGAGTGTCATTGCTATGGGGTGGGGGTGCCTGGTCTGGTCTAGGTGGGTGCTACATGTCTAAGCTACATCCTCATGAATGCCAGGTCCAAAAGTCCCAGCTGTCATTGGGCGAGAGGTGGGGTACACCCTGGACAGGTTGCCAGTCCATTGCCGGGCTAACACAGAGAGACAGACAACCATTCACACTCACACACACACGGCCAATGTAGAATCACCAGTTAACCTAATGAGCATGTCTCTGGACAGCTGGGAGGAAGCCAGAGTACCCGGAGAGAACCACGCAGACACAGGGAGAAGATTATGGATTTGAACCATCAGTGCTAACCACCTCGCCACTGTGCTGCCCTAGTTAATTTATTGTTTCAGTTTATTTTAGGCAAATACACCAAAGATTCACTGTCAGTTGCATGAGCATTTGATGCATCCAAAATGGGAAGAAAAATAAAATAAAAAATAGGGACATTCCTAATTCCCCTGGATTTTCCTTTTGGTGTGAAAATTAAAATAAACTTGGCACTTCAGTTTTCAGCATAGTATTAAGCTAAATCCTCATGAAAGTTAAATTAATATCCATCTATCTCAGCATCACAAGCAGAAGGTCCGCGACTCCAATCTGCGATGAAGACACACAAACCCGAGCTGCCTCATTAACAATCAGGCTGGAATTCAAACTATGAGTTTCATAATATTCCCAAGCCGAGAGCCTTCAGAGCTGAGTTATTTATTTATTTATTTTTGCATTTTTGGCAGCAAACTGACTCTCTAATATAAACTTCATCAAGGTGGCAGACAAGTCATTTATACTGGCATCAATAAACCACTGAAGGAAAATACACATTTTCTTTTTAGCCTTGATGGGAGATGAAGCTGCTGTTCTTTTTTCACTTAGCCGGGATGTGATGTGATCCTTGCACACCAGGTTCTCTTTTCTTTTGCGTTAAAACTTAACCTGGCCTATCTGTAACCTCAAAACGAGAGGCAGTTCTTTCGGTTAAGGTTGCTGATTGCAATAATACGCAGGTAATGAGCAACCTATAAATCACTAACCAGGCCCGGGAAAGCAGCTGGTCCAGAAAAATAGTATGCAAGTCACTGTGGTGGTTTTGGGACTAAATTATATGGCTAGAAGCAGTTAGAGAAGTAAAAAGCCATAGATTTAAACAGGCAATTTGAATATATCACACTCTCAGTTCATTAGAGACAAAGTTTCTGTGCCTTGCCTGGAAAAGAAATTTGGTCTCTGAGGAAGGCGAAGAAACACTCTGGCACTCACACAGACAGACTAGCAGCAATAAAGCAAACATAGAAAACATTTGATTATATATTAAATATGGAATTTGTGTACCTTTGTGATTAAACATTGGTGTGTGCAGCGATCCAGTGCAAAAGAGACTGATGTACGCAATTCCCGGAGGAACATGTCTTCATGCATCTCCCTTTGTCAGCATGTAAATGTGTGTATGGATGCCGTATTGATGCCCTAATGTCATAATGTATTCTCCATGGACCCGGTGACACTGTTCAATTACACCACAATGGAACAATGGATCACATTTACATGAGTGCAGCGGTTGAATACCGCCCGGCGTTTACAGTATAATAAGCTATTAGCATTGCCGCCACGAGGACATGCTGTGACCGGGACATTTTTCAGTTCCTCGAAACGATTTGATTCGCGCTTAATTTGATTATGAACACAGGAGGGGGACTGGGGGGGGGCAACAATCAGCAAGACTGCAATGAATTGTTCAGTAATGTGAAAAAAAAGACAAAAAAAACAAACAAACAACGGGAGCGAATTAAATAGTCCGCCTCGTTCTTAATGTTTTTTTTTTTCAAAGTGGTGTGGAACGTAACACCCGAGCAGGTGGGTTGACATTTTACATTTGTCTTTTGCAAGAGGAAGAATAGACAGAGAGATTGGAAAAGTGAGAAAAGAGGATTGAGATGCTGAAATTGACCCAGAAAAACATTTGCAATTAACATGAGCTTTTTTTTTGTTGTTTTATCAGAAGACAAACATGAGGGCTTTCTTAAAAGGATTTTGAGAATTTTTCTAGCGCTAAAAGTAAGTGACTCATCAGCAGCACTCCACAAATGGATCTGCTGTGTGATGCTCAGACATCTTATTGTGACTATACAATGCGTACACGCTGGTTAAATTGATTTGCTGAAGGTTAACATGCTTTCTGTCTCATTTCTGTGTGTTGCTCATTAAACAGAGATCCTCCTCTGGACCTGACATGACTCTGGCGACTGCTGACTATGTATATGGATGGATAAATTGTAGGTGACATGCTCGTAGGATTCCTGAAGGACGGTTTTGAAGCTCAGATTGTGTCACCAACCACTGCTTAGCGAGACTTCCTGTTAATTTGAAGAAACCCCTGTGTAGTTGTCATGAACTGTGCAATAACCAACCTGCCTTGTCCAATCCATTGTTGTACCGGCCAATGAGAATGTTTGATACTGTTGGAAAGTTGGACATTTTAACGAAGAGGTCTAAGACTCACTTTTGCAGACAGCCTCAAGTGGCCATCAGAGGAACAGAGGGGTTAAAGAAGCCACAATGCGCTAAACCATTGCAATGAACATTACTTTTCTACTTTTCTCATGCAATGAAAACAATTCTGACCGTGCATGTGTATTGTATTCTTGTACCTGTATTGCATTTGTGACGTTCCAGCCTGCCTCCCAGGCCGTGATGGTTGGAGAGGGATTCACACCTGAGGTGTTGATGTCGGCGCTCTGTGCTGGCGCTGCCAAATTGATGCTTTCTCTCTCATTTTCTCGACTATCACAAAGCTGAGACGTCCCCTCTGCCGTTCCTTCCCCCTCTTTCTTCTCTTCTCCGTCTTCAGAAAATCTCCACTTGAGCACATCCGCGCAAAGAAACCTGGCCACTCTGTGAGACCCCTTAGTCTCCTGCATGTCCTCTCTTTTGCTTCCCATCTGGTCAGTGAGCAGCTCGGAAAATCGTCTTTCTTTGTTGCATCTTCTTGTGTTTTTGACCAAGAAGGAGTCTGAAGGGGAAACAGCGGTGGTTACGGTGATGTTCTTGGTTCCAGAGGAGATTACGGTGGTTTCTTTAAAAGCCGGACATACAGTGCTAGTGGATCCCTTTCCTGTATTCTCCCTCATGGTGGGATGATCTTGATCAGATGATGTCCTGTTTCTTCTGGTATCACCATTTTCCCTTGTGATGGTGTCATGAGTCAGCCTGTTGTCCTCACTATAGGTTCGGTTCAGCTCATCACTGTGGGTCAGAACCTGCATCTCTTCCTCTTCTTGAAAAAATCTGTTGAGCGAAACTTCATCAACTCCTGTGCCATCATTCACTTCGCCAAAGACCTTTTCGTAAACTGCAAATTCTTACACCGCCATGCATTTAAACAGTTAAAACGAGATTTTCAGGTTTTCATTATTGCTGGTCATGGCAATAATATTGATACCAAATGCAGATGGAGCGAAAACTATTTGTTTTTTGGGCACATTCAGCCACTGCAGCAGCTGCTCTGGTAAACTGCCCCAACAAAGTGGTGTTTAAATTAATCAGAAAGATTAAATAAGAAAATAAATTATGAAAAAAAAGCATTCCAGCTTTATAAAATATCTGATGTTCATATGCAACTTTGACTTTTAATTCTCTGTGACTGAACAGATTGCAGACCCTTGTTGTTACTAATACAAGTGCTTATATTAATATACTAATTATTCTTATTAAAACAGTTTAGTGTGAATCTATAAATGAACATTTCTCATGGTGTGACTCACCTTGTCGTCCAGTCCAGGTGTAGCCTTGCCACTGCTCTGCCCCACATAGACCCAGCAGCGCTCCAGGGCTGCGCAGAGCTTCGAGCCCCGCGCAGAGAGCCCATCTTCAGCCTCGCTGTCAACAGAATTAGCCTCTCTGTCTCTGGAGGTCTCAGTGTCTGGAGAGTCTTGACTGATGCTGGACACATAAGCACAAACTCTTCCAAATTCACACACACAAAAATGTTGGTATCTCCTCAAATACTCCATCGCATAAGCACGTCTGCATAAGTACGTGCATTCAGGTGTTAGAGTGACTGACGGGTTGTTGAGCTGTAACATTATAATATGCCAGTGCTTTCAGCGGTGAAGGAGTAAACAAATATAATGGCCCACTCAGTCGGTAAGTACACTCAGGGATGTAGTGGCAGGAAAAATTCTATACATTTACACCATAAAACAAAATATAAATTCACATTACATAAGAGCTGTTCCATTACAATATATCAACTCTAGGTCATACTTAGAGACAGGTCATGAACTAAGGAGACCATGGACAACACTTTCCTTCATCAACTACTTGAAATACTCTAGCCATCTTTTGATATGTGCACTAATTAATTATATAATTGATTTTCTCTAATAAGGCTAAGACTGTACTATTACATTTGATGCAAGAAATCGTACTTGCAGTTTGTCCATCATGGGGCATTTCTAATGTAATGCTGCCAAAAAATAAATAAAATAAAATAAAATAAAATAAAATAATTTAAACCCACCGTATGTGCAATAAAAGCAAAATTCAAAGTAAGCACATGACTATTGTAGTTATATGAAATGAGGCAGTGTAGGCTTCCAACCATATTACTGTTTTTGCAGAAGCAACACTTATCTTAATCGCACATTGATTTTTATTGAATCAGGAATAGTCTTTAGTTTAGCTGATACTGCTGTTGCATGGTCAAGAGTGTCCATGCTGACCCCTGTCCACTGTTGAAACCACCTATAATGGACACCGGACCAAGGACCAGTGGATGAAGGCGGCCTGGTCTGATGTATCACATGACATCATCATGAACTTCACTAGTTGGTGGTTTTAAATTTGTGGCTGATTGTCAGAGGTGGGAAGTAACGAAGTATAAATACTTCCTTCCTGTACTTTAGTAGATTCAGGTATCTGTATGGTACCATTGCCTGCATATGGTAGACATATATACACTACGATACCCTCCATCAGATCGTGTTCTTCTTCTACTGTTTTGAACAGACCACCAGTTGATTAGTTTGAGCTGTGCTGCCACCTAGTGACTGGAGGCTTGTTTATCGTTCAAGCGTCAATAAAGACAGTAATACTGAAAGTCCACTTTACCGAACTATTTGAGAGAACTACTGGTCTAATATGAAAAAACAAATTCAGGTATAGTGTGGTTTCTGTTGCTTGCTATCATTAGCTTTTTGAGCAGTTTTTGGAAACCAGTTTACAACGTTAGCAATGCTATGGGGACATATCGTTTTAAAAGTTTATAACGCTAGCTAGCTCTCGGTTTAAAAACAACAACTCAGTAACCCTAAATTTATTATTAAAAATGATCTAGATGCTCATGCAGGACATCTGGTCAGTTCAGTCTAGATTATTTTGCTAGAACCTTTTTCATATTGCAAAATTATCAATTGTTTGTTTCAATTCTGGCTGCCATGACAGAATCTCATATGCTAGCTAGAAACATCTATGTCAAATTAAGATTCATTTACACTTAAGACGACAAACAACAAATAGTAAACACCAGAAGAGTAAATTTTATTCCTCAATTTTGTCTTGTAAAAATTCTTCCGAAATTATACGCCACTGCTGGCTTTCCACAGGTCTGGAGCTGTTTTCTGAGGTTTGACTGAAATGTGTCCACGCCTTTCAAAAACCTCCCATGTTGTTTTAATTAGTTTCAAGTCTCTTTGGTACATCTGGCTTTGCTTTATAAAGAGTCCCCGTGTTTTGCCCCAGACTGTGGTTAGTAGTCTGGGGCAGCAGGAGGAGCCATAGAACAGTAGAGTAAGTTACAGGGTGGACCATGTGTGGACCAAAACCTCTGATGCTTGACTAATAACAACTTTTATGTTAGTTTTCAATTCTTTTTAGTTGTTGTTGTTCACATGATAGCCATAATACAACATTTTGTTTCTACTTTGTGTGACATATATAGCCCCTGCCTTATTGCTGAGAGTGTCTCAGTAATATTTCATTTTTAAACTCTTGTTGGATACAGTCCTTTAGTATCTATCTATCTATCTATCTATCTATCTATCTATCTATCTATCTATCTATCTATCTATCTATCTATCTATCTACTTTTAGCAAGGACAGGAGGAGGAGAGACGAGAGGAAGAGGAGGAGTGGACAGAGTTTGGATCAACTTCTGTGTCACTTTCTGACATTCAACTCAACTCTGAGCCGCGCGAGAGGACCGCACGGACTCCTCACACAGCGCGCGCGCGAAGGCACCGCATCAAGACTGGACGAAATGAAGCGCCTCGTGCTTCTCGCGCTCGCGGCCGCGTTGCTATGGCAGTGCTGCCACGGCCAGCAGAGAGGTAAGTCATCAAGCGTCCCGATAGGTAATCGATACGCCAATGCGCGGCGCTGCCGGAGTCGTTTACGCACGACGACGACGACGCTCCGAGCTCGGCTGTCCTCCGGTCGAGGCTGCTGCTCTTGAACTTTTAATGAGCTAATCAGTCAACGGCAAGCTACACCTCTGAGGTCTGTGAGCTTAATATTAAAACATAACGTGGGACTTTATCATCTGCAGTGGGGGTAAGTGTGGATAGTTTCTCACAAAGTTGTCGAAAACTCCACTTTTGTTGAGGGGTTTCCTGAGAGGAGAGATGCAACCGTGTAAAAACACTCAAAATCTAATTAGAAGAAACACACTTGAATGGCTGTTTGCAGGAGCAGGCTTGTAGAGAGATGCTTTCTGAAGGGGTTTTGGCCCTGCTCGCTTGTGATGTGTGTAATGCTGGAAAAGCACAGAGAGGAGCAAACTTGTGAGGTCAGGGAAGTACAGATGGATGCGTTGTTATTTTTAGGCTCACAAATCAAATGGAGCGCTTGAACTTTTAACATGTCAGACCCCTGACATACGTACTTAGACAACATGGACAGATGTCTCATGGTTGCCTCTTTTGTGTTTATTTCTGTCTCACAAATAATGTCCAGGCTGTTGCAAGTCTTGCTTTGTCCCTTCATGATGTTTGATTGTGGAGACTGAACACCGGTCTGCCGCAACATTATGACAAGGAGGAGTGACAATTCAGTGTTGTGCTGGGAAACTTTTGGACCTGGCATTCATGTAGACATGCAGCACCCACCTAGACCAGACCAGTCACCCCCACCCCATAGCAATGACACTCCTTGATGGCAGCAGGCACCCTCAACAGGATGCAGTCTGACACACTTAAACGGTTTAGGAAGATCTAAAAAAAAAAATGAAAAACAGCACAAGATGTTGACCTGGCCTCCAAATTCACCAGATCTCTGGGATGATCCACAGAGGCCCCTTCCCTGAACCCATAGGAGCCAAACAGGACACTCTCAGAAGGCCCATGTCCATTGTCAGAACTGAACAATATTAGGCAGCTGGTCATAATGTTAAGCTAATGTTAATCTGTTGTGCTTAATGGACACCGGTGTTCAACTGATAATAGGCATTGGAATGAAAAGGCCTAATGTAGGAGCCTTAATCAGAAGAAACCTTTGATGTTCTATTCAATAGGATGAGATTAGTGCATAATATTGGATTGTTAGCATGTTTGTAGAGGAAGTTTCCTGAAAAAATACAAGCTGTCAGTCAATATAAGTGTTTGGAAAGAGATGAATAAAGCAGGACTCGATGTGGGCAGCCATGTTGAACGCCTCGGTCCATCACGGTCTTCTTCTTCTGTTGAATGGATTCCATGTTGTCAACAGGCGTTTATCAGTATGTGTTCTTGTGGACTTCTGAAATGTCATCACTCGCTCCTCATGTTCTAGGTCAAAGTACGCATCTGTCCCGCCCGATTTATCAAGGACGCATCGAGAGGTAACTTGTCTGGACTTGGGACAAGCCAGCTGTCCCAGAA
This sequence comes from Planiliza haematocheilus, assembly GCA_005024645.1. Lineage (NCBI taxonomy): Eukaryota > Metazoa > Chordata > Actinopteri > Mugiliformes > Mugilidae > Planiliza > Planiliza haematocheilus. The sequence goes on along the minus strand of SRSE01000853.1, from coordinate 6,494,357 downwards.
TACATTTCTCAGGCGTCATCGAGTATGCTTCTCATCCAAACTAGTCAAATCCGAAATCTGCATTCTAGCCGTTGAGAAATGTCCATTAGGTCTGGTTGAAAAACAAAACAATAAAAGAACGTGGAGTTAGCAAAACATTGCTTTTTCTTTTTCTATGAAATTAACTGCCGCTGTCAACAAAGTATGGACAACAACTGGACAACTTCTATTGTTTTATTTCCGAACTGATGCGATACCTCATACAGGGCAGAACCAGTTTGTGCATATCAAACACGCCCATCTAAACGGTTAAACTGAAACCTGTGAATGTTTTCATTCAGGTTTAAAAAGTATTGTCCATTTAAAAGATCTTTCATCAACGCAGTTGTGTGTATTGGCTGTGTGGTGTCATCTGAGAAAAAAAAAAGTTTAAATCTTGTATAGAAGAGAGGTTGTGCTGTGACACAGAGTCATTTTACCGAGCACCAGGCTAATCTTAATTTCTTCAGAAAATCTAATTTAGTATCTTAACTTGAGCAGTTGGTTTGAATTACTTGTAGTCTATCAAGGCTAGCAGTTGTAGGCTACTTTTATTTGCCCTGGGTACGTGTTTGAAAGATATTTGGTACCACCCAGTACAACAGTGATAAGTGGAATTTCATTTATGGTCTTTGCAAAACTTATATTTGAAAAGCAGCTGTAATAATGTGCAATATAACTCGGTGCCTTTGTAGGAAAATACCAAAGACTGCACTGTGAACCATTTTCATTTGTCTGTGGATTTATCCAGACTAACAGGATGCGGAGCCTGGAAAGACATGATTCTTTCAAGCCTTTTCATTGCCGTGAGCACCGCAAACAATATTTCATTAACCTCCAGTGGATGAGGGTTGAGGCCTTTTTTTTTATTTTTTCTGTGAAGGGTATATCTCAAAGCCTGGGCAAAATAAAAATGCTTAAAACAGCCATGAGGTATAAGTAAGAATTATATATATATTTATATATCTATTTTTTTGTAGAAGTGCAGAACAAATTGTGCCGTGAAATGCACTTGAGAGAGAAACAGTGCTCTTTCACTCGCTGTAAATGGGAGGCTGTGAAAGATTAATTTGTGTGCCGTGCGTTAGGGCCGTGACACAGTCAACAATGAAAAATGAGCAACAATGCCTTGAGCAGAGATGGAGATTGACAGCTGAGACAAAACCAATATAACGTGCCGCAACAATGAGAGTCAAAATATTCATTTGAGTACAGACTCTTAGAGCTGTTTGGCAAATTGTGCAGTTTAAGCATCAAATGCTGTAGAATTGAGTTTTTTTAAGAGGATGAAAACAAACGCTTTCAATGCAGACGATCCGTGAGCTCTGGGAACGAGTCTGTTCGCATGCGTGCGTCTTGGTGTTGGTTGCATTGAAGATGAGACAAATCTATTGCTCGTCATGCTTTTTTCTGTTTATCGTCTTCAAAACCTCTCCAGCTAGTGTTTAACCCAGGAGTGCTCTGGACCTCCTGCAGAGGGGAGCGAGGTGGTGGCTGGCATCGGGACGTTAGTGTTTCTGCATACTGTGTGTGTGAGAGAGAGACGTAGAGCGAGAGAGAGAAAGTGTGTGAGTAGAAAGAGGTGGTAGAGGCCATCTGCGTTGGGAGCCTCATTACCAGGCGTGTCAACCAGGCATGCTCTCTATCAGCGACAGAGCTCAGAGACACCGGGAGATAATCAGAAAGAGAGGAGGAGGAGGAGGAGGAGGAGGAAGGATGGTGCGTTCAAGAGTTATTAGGCAATGGAGGAGACAGCAATGACAGAGAGAAGGTGGAAGAAACAGGAAGGTCCAGAGGAGACAAGACAAAGGATGAGGTTGAATGGAAATGAAAGATTTTGAAACAGCTTCCTTAGTATTAAAACTAAACTTTTGGACTAGACAGTTCTGGAAAACATCAGAGAACTGCACCCATCAGGCAAATCATTACGACCACCTTCCTAATATTGTGTAGGTCTCCCTTGTGCCTCCAAAGCAGTTGTGGGAGCATTCTACCTGTGGTCCTGTGGTGTTGTGTATGTTTTTAGTGGCGGCCTTTGGGTCCTATGGGTTGAGGGAGGGGTGTCTGTGGATCATCCCACAGATACTTGAGTGTCATTGCTATGGGGTGGGGGTGCCTAGTCTGGTCTAGATGCATGGTACATGTCTAAGTAACATCCACATGAATACCAGGTCCAGATGTGTCCCAGCAGAACACTGAATTGTGACAAGATGGTCAATGCTGTTTACCTCTCCTGTCAGTGGTTTTAATATTGTGGCTGATCAGTGTATGTTCTTTTAAATTTATATATTCATGCTTCTTGTTTTTGTGTGGGTGCGAGGTGATGGATGGGAACATTTCTGTTGATCAGTTCCAAGTAAATGTACAGCAAAAACACTTCAGGTGGCTTCATTGTAGAAATAATGATTTAAGTAGATTAACTCTCACTGATGTTCACTAAGCCGATTCATCTATCAGTAGATGAAAAGAAAAAGAAAAACTTTTAATTACTGAATAATTCTACAAAGGACCAGATGACCTGTTTATTTTTCAGTCATCAAGACAAACTTTTCCGCAGTGTTGATTAGATGATATGAAGCAGTTTTGTCTGTGATCTTCTCATTGGTTTGAAGTTGAGAAAAATGCGATGCTCTTGCATTGCTGTGCACCAATCACGATTGATCAATATTTGAATTGGTGTTTGTTTTTGGTTTGTTTGCTTCTCTTGCTCCAGTATTGGCTTAGGGCTGTTATGCTTTTCTCCTTGAACCTCAACTTCAATTCTGTGTAAAATGTTAATATCTTGGTTGTTAAACTCTTGAAGCCACCATTACTTTATATAACTTCATAGACTGATTGATATGTTGTTTGCTAGATTAACTGATGGTGAAAATGGTCATTAGTCAACATGCTAAACACGAGTTTTTGTGTAGATTATTTATCAGTATTAATGAATTAATGTTAAATTTAGTACTTATATCACTACATTATGATCACAAGACCAGCAAAGTCAAGTTTCAGTAACAGATAAGAAAAAACTGCTTATATAGTTACATATTTTAAGCACGATGAATTATTTTGATCCAGTAAAACCTTGTTATCCTGTACTCCCATATAAATCTGTATCAGTCTTCTGGTAATAACTGACTTTCTCTCAGAAGAGAATCGCTAAGATGCATGAGCCGCGGCGCCAAACCAAACAACTGAATCGACGCATGATTACCATCTTTTAAATGTCAAGAATATATGACTGTCACTGGGGAGAGTTTGAAAAGTTTCCACAAAAGTTTATTTTTTTACGTTATGTGCGTATTAATGTGAATGTTACCCACTTGATTTGCATGAATGGATGTGAACTAAAGTCACCAGAGATGCTAGTGTGGAATGAATCCAGACAAGGCTTGTAAACCAACTGAGAAATCAACATTTATATTTAGCAAATCCATGCGACGTATTCATAATACGGCTGTCCTGCAGAAACCTCACACTGCATCCTGGGAAAAAAAAGAAAATGTACATATCTGGAACATCAAGAAAACACATAAATTACCCTGCTGATGTTCATGACACGCAATCAGAGGAAGTAAATCAGAGGAAATAAAGTTCTCTTCAATGGGCCAGTGCCAAGAAATATATATATAATTAAAATTAAAATGTTAATTTGTAGGTAAGATGTCTCTGTAGAGTGACTAAAGGTTTATAAATTTATGGTAATGTGGGCTTAACCTAGTCGGGCTGATTGTCGGGTGATGTGAACTCACCAGAGGCATCGCGGCAAATGTGATGTGAATCCAGAATGAGGCTTTTCTGCCCATCAGAGAAATCAAGATTTTTATGGGGTGAATTCAATTCACTCTACTGTGTTAATATGAGAGCAGCCGAGCCTGGCAGAATGGATTTGACGGCACGCACCGGGGGGAAAAGCTCTGATATTCTCTGAGCCTGCTACACAAAGTTAGTGAATATAATCAATGTCTCCTACAAAATATGAGAAGGAAGGAAGGAAGGAGAAGTATTGGAAAGGAATAAAAGAGAAGAGACAATGTGCAGAAGTGTTGGGCTTGTTAAAACATGGTGACGAATGCAGAAAGCAAAGCATAATGGTGTATTTGTAAGGGATTTGAATGCATACAAACATTACGCCCTCCTCACCTCCTCCTCCTAGACTGTCATTCTTGCAACACTCCATATTTTCATATTGACGGTGCACTTATGATTCAAATCTATTTTCATTTGTTGGGTGGTCACTGATAATATGTTGATATGACAATCCAGCTCAGACTGTGAAAGTACTCTTGACTTTGATTATAAGTCATTCTTTCGGCATCTTTTTTGTGTGGAGAAAATGTCCTTCAAGTGTCTATGGGTGTTTTTTGATAGTGACAAGGACCAAATTGTCATACTTGACAAGCCTCAAAAGTTTTGAACGCCCATGTTTTGTTCAGATTCAGGAACAATGATAAAGAACGTCACACCGTTGCCTATAACTTTGATTTGGTTTGTGCTCAATTGAGACAAAGCAATCGAGACAAAGTTCTCTCAACAGTGTACGCTTGGGGAAAAAAAATCAGTTTGATCTAGCACCTAGGCTACGTGAGGTAAACAACATTTGATTGAATTTGAAGGCGCACTGCTGTTGCCGCCAGACACAACAGAAGGACAAGACACGCTCTGCAGGCATAGAATATACTCTATACATCCAACAGTTTCTCTTAACAATGATGAATTAGTTAAACTGCTTGGTTTTATAATTAAAAGCAACAATTTAGCGTGGTTGTACTAGTACATCGCTGCAAAAATGATTGCAAGACCACCTTCCCTTACCAGTCTTAGCTTCATTGATTTGTTCGTGAATAAAGTGTAATTGCTTTGTTCACACCAACCCCCCAAAAAATGTCAAGACCCTAAGAATAATCATAGTTGTTCACCGATCATTTTCTAGTTATCTGTCAACTAATCAGTCGACTATCTGCAGTTCTGATGACTTGGGAGGAAGCAGTTTTGCCTGTGAATCTTCTCATTGGTTTGAAGTTGGGGAAAAAATGCGATGCTCTGCGTTTCTGGGCACCAATCATGACTGATCAATATTTGAATCGCAGTGTGTGTGTGTGTGTGTGTTTGAGGTTTGATTCTTCTGTTGCTTCAGTATTGGCTTTTGAGCGTTACACTTAGGGCTGTTTTTTTCCCCCTCTCCTCCACTTTGATTCTGTGTTAATATCACATCTGACTTTGTTAAACAACAAAAATCTGAAAGGCTGACTCTGGAAGCCACGTCTATTTTCTAAGATCTCATAGACTGATTTATTCGTTCATTCATTTTCCGTAACAGCTTGTCCTCTGGAGGTTTGTGGGGGGACTGGAGCCTATTCCAGCTGTCAACAGACAGGTCGCCAGTCTATCGCAGGGCTAACACAGAGGCAGACAACCACATGCACACCAGCCAATTTAGAATCATTAATGAACCTAAGGAGCATGTCTTTGGATGGTGGGAGGAAGCTGGAGTACCCATGCAGACACAGGGAGAACATGCAAACTCCCCACAGAAAGGTTAGGGTTAGGGCTGGGCCATGGATTCGTGCTAACCACCACACCGCTGTGCCGCCCCAGATAGATTGAATATGTTGAAACATGACAGTGAAAATAATCAACATCCACTAAGGCCACTATAGTCAAGTGTAATCAATAATAAATCAGCAACACCACTTATTTTTTATCACATTTCATATGCTGCAATGTTATCAGTAGCACCTGTACTGGAAAAAGCAGAACTTTAAATTACTACTGATGTGTGTTTGTGTGCAAAGACGTGTACAAAAGCCAAATCAATGTGATCCATGGTTCAGCTGTACTGTACATTGTAAGGACAAACGCGCTGAGCTTTACGTCTAAATCTGTTACAGCAAACGTGTGTAATTCTCTTAAGTCACTCCTCTCTGGCCTTCACCATCTCTGTTATTGACAGGAAGGACACAACAAATGGAAATGTAGTGCAGCTTTTCTTATTTATGTCTTTGTGTTTCTGCTGGGAAGCTCAGTATTTATTGTTCATCCTTATCGATCATCAGGGTCTCCAACCACGCTGATATTTATTTCACATTGTTAGCTGCTGCTTGTAGCCTGTGAGAAGTTAACAGCCGCTGTGTCCTGGGTTTAAACTTGTCTTTGGGTTCAGGGTGGCCAAGAATTAATAAATGACATTGTGCCAAAGTCATAGATCACATGAGGGCCAACAGGTGTTTGTCTACTTCGGAGCAATCCCCTGGGCGCTAAAATTAGCCAGGTGCTAATTTGGAACGTGGCTGCATCCTTCCTGTCAGTAAGGAAGAGGAATGTTTGATTCCATGGACTTTGACATTTTAAGCCTTGCACTTTACAAAAGTAATACAAATCAACAGGCTTTCATAGTGTCATATTTTTTTAACTATTCAAGTACTATTCTCAAAGTGAACACAAAAACTAAACTCATTTAGTGACGAATTGTGGACATAACGCTAGGTAATACCTGTTGATTTCAACTGGAACATTGCTACTTGAAATTCATATATAAAATGTTCTACATGTAGCATTGTAGGGATGGTTTGATTATTTATTGATTCTGTGTCAGTGACCTCGTCTTCATTTCTGGTCAGTTGTCTGGAACATCCATCTGTTTTCATAAAATTGAAGAAATGAGAGAATATTTGCACATATTTCCTTTTTAATTCAAGTATCTTTAACACTCTATCAGCTTGTGGTGTTAATGTTATATAACAGGATACTTTCTCTTGTTAATGGACGTGTGGTTGAGAAGCAGTGGCACTCGTACAGTGTTATACCAAATACAAACCATTTCTGGACTCAAGGCCAGTGTTGCATAAAGAGGCGTTTCAGCTTGGTGCTGCTTGCTTCCAGCCTTTCATGCAATAATCATTTTATATAAATTGAAAGTATCCCTGTTGCTGTCTCTCTGTGTAAAACAAAGCTCTTGCTGTAAGTACACAAAGACTCTTGATGTCATTGTACTGAAACCGGCAACCAATGACCACTAGGGTTGAAAAATAGGCATGCAATTTTTGTCCGAAAACCGAAAATGCACTTTCAACTATTTTCGGCTGGAAATTGCTGTGGTCGTTTCTTGCATGTGTTGTTTTGTCGATTAAAGTCTGAAAATTTTCGGCAGAAAAAAGGCCATTTTCGAAACAACACGACTGAAACAGGATGTTGTGAAAATGCAAGCAGCAACCGCAGCAATTTTCTGTGCATTTTCGTTTTTTCGGCCAAACATTTTCGGTGCATCCCTGTTGAAAAATGCCTAAAAGTTGCAGTTCCTCAAATGACCACTTGAGGCTGGTTGCGAAAATGAGTCAATACCTATAGACCTCAATGTTAAAATGCTTTACACTTTACTGCAGTGGAAAAAAAACAAACACGTTTGCAATCTGGTACAAAGAAACATAATGGACTTTTATGTAACTGACCAGTTTCAGTTATATCAAAGCTTAAAGTTATGCATAATTGGCTAGTTAAATACACAAGTGGGTGCCTGCCTAGATTGCACATTGTCAGTCTCAGCATCATTTGATTGTCACAGCTACACCAATGCTCTGCCTCTTTGCCCCTTTTGAGTTAGCCAGGAATAAGGTGGACTGGGACATTGCCAACAGGACAATAAACCTAACTGCTGCAGGACAAAAGAAATTCAGGACATCGGAGGCTGATGGTTCCGATAGATCAGACTATTTGATACCACAAACTGGTTCTCGCTTCTCTTCACTTATCAGAAGGTTTTGGCTGTAGCTTTTGTGGAATATCTGGAGGAAGCGAGGGAGGGAAAGTGGAACACGTAGTGGCATTCTCCGTGGTATTAATTTGAGTTTCACCAACTGAGTCTGGGTAATTGATGTGGCCGTGGTAACATGTGGCTGCGGTAATTATACCAATGTATAACAATTAATTTGAGAATAATTTATCTGTTTGGACATACACAAACGCTACACTACTTATTAGGGAAGTGATGCATAAGCGCGGTCATATTTCACAGGCCTCGTTTGCACTAATGCATGTGTGATGCGGCTCTCAAAATATTTGGTTGTGTTTGTTTTGCAGTACTTGATTATTTGTGTGTATCATTGTGCATCAGTTTGTTGGTGTGTGCTTATCACAGTAGCATGTTTATATTTGACTTGTGCTCTTCCCTGTGGGGCTGTCTTGCTTCCTACAAAACACATCTTCCACTGAACAAAACCCAGGCCTGTGCATGTGTGTGTGTGTGTGAGAGAGACTGTGTGAGTGTGTTCTAGCTGTTTTGTTGTCAGAACAGCATTGATAATGCTGAGGAGAAAATCAATAGTTAATTCTACCAGGGACACAATAGCTGCTCTGCCCAGCTCCATTCTACGGCAGGCTTAGACACAGAAAGAAACAGGGCATGAGTTGATGAATTGCTAAGTGCATGCGCGTGTGCATGCGAGTTCATACACAGTGCGCATGTGTGTTTGTACCAGCTACAGCAGATGGAGTGTTTGCTGGTTCGGATTTGCAGGAAAAACACATTAAAATTGTGAAATACACTGACTGACAAAACTTTTTAAGGTTGGAGCGCAACTCCCAGCACTGGGCTGAATACATTCATAATCAACAAGTATATTTGCATCAGTAATGGCATCAATTTCCTCGAGAACCTTCAAAATAAAACGCGGGTATTTTGTGAAGTCGTGTCAGCTGAACCCCGGCGTGTACGTTTTGGTGCTTCATTGCAGGAATAACAACCAGAATTACCCATCTTCACTGTGAAGCACCCGTCTAGTGGAATTTGATGCTTTCATTCCTTAAACCTTTTTAGGTTTTTCGACACATCCGCCGCTGCTGCTGTGTGGGTGCATTGCTCTCTATTAGCATTTTTACTCCTAGCCCACCAGGTAGCTTACTTTGAAGGGCAGAATATAGGTTACTGATTGGAACGTGTGCCTCATATTAAAGGGGAACTACTGTTTTTTACAACCTGGACCTTATTTCTGGCATAAAATATGATTGTTTACTCAATCATATAACTTGTGTTATTTGGTGTTGTTCATTAGATATTTTCATCCACCTATATCTATATAATGGGAGTGACTGGGGCACCCAATAACACATTATCGTAGCCGCAAAATTTGTTAATTTCACCAATATTTTGTTATGATACGCTAGTGCTATTCTCCGTCGAGTCTGGAGTTACCTGTTATCATTTTCCGGGGTCTGTAAATTAACCTACTAACCTCTGACCTGGATGATGTCATCTCTGAGCGCCATGCCCACCCCGCACTGCTTGTTTACCTGTAATTTGCTACTGCTAGTTTTTTGCAACGTGTCTGAATATTTTTCCGATTCTGAGGTTGTGGATGACGATTTTGTTTATGATAGACATCCTTACCGTTTTGAGCCAGAGTATACAGAGGAGGAGCTCGTTGAAAGGAGAATGCGGAGGCAGAGAGAGAAACAGCTGGCCAGAGAACAACAAACCGCTGCACATCCCCGAATAGATAACAGGTAACTCTGGACTCAGCGGGGAATAGCACTAAAATATTGGTGAAATTAACAAGTTTTGTGGCAGATAATGTGTTATTTAGAGTCTGTGTTTCAGTGCTCCAGTCACTCCCATTATTTGGATATACGCAGATGTAAATATCTGACTAACGACACCAAATAACGCCAAAGTTATATGGGTGAGTAAATGATAGGATTTTATGGCAGAAATAAGGTCCAGGTTGTTTTTCCCCTTTAATTACTCAATAAGTTTTGGACTGAATTTTAAAGCCTGTGGAAATATATGTATGTTTTTGCCTTTTCCAAATCAAATTGAGGCGGACTGACACCAGCACCAACTAATTTGTGATTTGCATCGACGGTTGCTCTAATGTCTTTATAGCTTACCTCATAAAATATCTAAAGAAATACAGAGGTAAAATATGAAAAATGAAACTTTTGTCCAGTGAAGCCAGAGCTATTCGGTCTAATGTGACATAAAATGCAAGTAAAACAAATGCCACCAGCAAATCGTTTTTGACATTTAAGAGGACGGGATCAAACACGTCAGCGTTAAATCAATTATCTGCATGTTTCCAATTAGTTTAACTGTCGCTAACCATTTCAGCTCTGCAAGTCATCTTGATTCTATCACGCTAATCCTCTCCGTATTGTTTTAATCTCCACCAAAACAGCAGCATTGAACTCATCATTATATTATTATAATTCTTAGCGGTGTGTTTCTGAGCAAACTGAGCGATTATAGTATTCTTCAAATTCTTTCAAATGAACTGACATTTTAAAAATATTCACGCCTACGACAGATACGAGGTTGATTAGACCGGCGGACAGATCCCGCGTACGTCTGCTGTGGGATTTGACGTTGTGAACTTGCGGCAGTGCTGACATACAGATGCGCCGCTGCGAGGACGGAGGCTGCTGACCTCTGCGCGGATAAACAGGCAACGTCTGCAGCTGCAGAGGCTCTGGAAAGACCTCCGTTCCTCCATCGTCCTATGTCCTCCCCTCATCTCTCTCTCTCCAGCTTGCTCTCTGATCTTTCTGGGTGCTTATATTTTCCCAAGGAGCTTCCTGTGGTAACACATGGTGTCAATAATGAGGCCCCTGAGCACACACACACACACACACACACATACACACAGTTTCCCCTCCTCCGCTACTCATAATCCTTCATCCCCTCCTGCCTGCTTCTTTCCCTCTTTCCCCCCTCTTCTCTCATTCCTTGGCCTCCTCCTTAGCCCTACTCCTCCTCATTTTACTCCACCTTACTCTGTGTGTTTTTGTTGCTTCACCTCTTTCACTTTTATTTCATCCCGTTGCAAACATTAAATCAAATACACACCAAGATCTTGGTGGTGTCTATTTGATTTAATCTTTGCAGTTCCTTATGTGAAGTGTTGAATAGATGTCCGTGTTAATTTATTTAGTTCTTAATCTCTCCTCATCTTTTAAAGGTCCACTGATGATATGCATTTCTTGCACCATTCTAAAAGACTTGACTTTCTTTTTCTTATTTTCTATCTTTGCATTCTACTCCCTCGCCACCTCTACCTCCTCCTCCTCCTCCTCCTCCACCTCCTCTCCTCCTCTCTGCCGTCTCCCTTTCATCCTGTGCAGGAGTACCGTTGACAACCTCTGCAGCCACAGCTGAGCTCCACGTCTGGCCTCAGTTTGTTTGTCTTGCTACTCCTTCACCGGCGGTTTCTGGGGGTCTTATTGTTTTGTTCCAGCTCACATCACTTGAGTTCAAAACCTCTGTTTATCCACAGCGAGCGCACTGTGAGCGGGCTGTCTTTTACAGGAGAAATCTGTCTGACAGAGGCAGTTCAAAGACAGCCATAAAGCAAGACAGACGCCCCCCAGCTTTATTTAGGATTTTGTGTGTGTGTGTGTGTGTGTGTGTGTCGTGTGTGTGTGTGTTGGATTTGGTTTGTGTAAGCCGTTTTATTTATTTATTTTTCTCCAGTTAAACTTTGAGAGCTAGCGCTCAGTTTGTTGATTTTGGTTTGGGGTTTTCCTTTAAGCTGTCGATAAATTTTATCTAGGTCACGTAGCTGCAGCTTTGGGCTGTACCAAGATGGTTTCTCAACTCAAATGATGATCTGCTTTTGGATAAAGCGCGGCGACGATTGGGTTTATCACTGGCCCTCCTTGTCCACGCGTCAGAGGTGTGGCCATTACTTGAGCGTGACTCGGAGTCGAGACACACATTTGAATTTGCAATCCGCTTGATCAAATCAAAACAGACGAGCAAATATTTTTGCCTCAGTTTTGACACTGATGCCTCGTGACTAGGGTTGAATACTGCGATTTGACATCTCTGTATTTCCTGGGAATTCTTGCCAATTCTATTCATTTTCCCCGAGGAAAAAACAGAGTGAACCTGGGGCTGTTGTGTGTGTGTGTGTGTGTGTGTGTGTGCCTGTTCATACTGAAAGCAGTTGTATGTATTGAAATAAGAACGCATTCTCCAAACCCTAGTAACGCTGCATTGGTGTAAAAGCCACGGTGCATTAGCTGTTAAATTATAGAAGGCATCTGTTGTATGATTGCTGTCTGACTCATACATGTTGATTTTCAATGGACATGTGCTCGTCACTGAAAAACTGCACCTTTATGTGAATGATGCCTGTTCTTCTTTGGCCATTGTAACGTCCCTTTGCTTTGCTTTCTTACTGTCATGCTGAAAAATAATGCAAATATTATATTTTTGCAGAATGAAAGGATGATGTAGCCTAAATAAGCAGATCATCAAGCTAATAATCGCAAGGTTTAGCTACTGGCTTAAGCCCTGTAGACGTATAAAGGGTCATTCAGCCTTCGTTTTCTAGACGACGGTCGGTCGCTTGTGTTCCAGGATCTGGTCGTCTTCTGAACGAACCATGTAGAGCTAGTGTTTGGATGGATCTTGTTCTTTGAGTCGCCACGCCTGTTATCATCATGGTGAATTTGGTGCTAGAAACCCAACGGAAACTGTTAAATCACAGAAAGCATTGTCTCAAAGTTGGGCTTACTTGCTTGATACCTACCTTGATACTTACAATGTCACCATTAGGTTTTTCTAAATTCTTTCAAACTGATGCTTTAGGAGTCTCTTGGATATATAGATTTGGACATAGTTTTGCACTTTCAGATACCAGTATGCGGTTCAGACTTTTGCAGAAGCTACGGTGACAGCACATGCCCCTATTCGGACCGTGTGAAGACCCTAGCGCCGTAACTGATGAGCTTGGTTAAAGCAGTATTTCCAGCTGCTTCTCCATCTCCGCAATATTTGAATTCATTGTCAAGGAAAGGTTAACTGAGGAGTTTCGGACATACAAACATTTGTATGACTCGTGTTTGGCAAAAGTTTCAGTTGTTGTTTAAAGTGAAGCAGAAACAAAAATTAACCCAACTGGCCAAACAGACAAAGCGGCAACTAGTATTTGGGTGGCGTTGTCAAGTATAAATGGCTCGAAACAGCGCAGGCTGGGTGCTTAGGTTACGCCATCAATGACCCGCAGTACCTTAAATGAGCCTTTAAGTACTAACTTCAGTTTCAAGCCATGTTTGTCTTGAGAACGACCTTCAAAGCATCAGGCAGTCAGTCGCCCACATGGCCTACACATGTTGTCATTCTAAGTTTTTTTGACTCTTCAAAGTCTTTGATTCTTTGGTTTTGTTGTGACCTTAGAAAGCGTTTTCTTTTCTTGTCATATGGCGTTGCTAGCCTACTTTTTATTAAGTAGATCTACATGGAAGAAAAATAGCAGCCATGTTAGTTCTGGTGTCGCCGTGGAGAAAAAAATGCAGTATGGCTTAAACTATTTCAAGACACATATCTATGAACTGCTTTTATTTTTTCACAGAATAAGGGGCCCACGGAATCTCCACAGGAAACCCACTATACTAGTCTCCCACCAACATCACAATGCTTTATAGATCATGTTTCAAAAGCTGATTTTTTTTACACTTTTGTTGGCAAGTGTACTGTGGTCCACTGCAGAGTAAGAATGTCTGAGCTGAGGCTTCTTGTTAGACTGAGGTTTCTCTGAAGTCGTGTATCGCTCGATAGCGGCTGGTTTTAGTGGCTGCTAGAAAATTACCAGCTACCTCACCCACAACATCCTTGTCCAACACATGGTCCCAGTATGCTTTCCAGAAAATGTGTGTAGGAAACAGAGAGAGACATTATTGAGCATGCCTTTGGATGTTGTTGCATCTGTTGTTCGTCTCCGCGTGTCCAGCTGCAACGATTTTGTGTCACGACCTTTAATATTAAGCAACCTTTAGCCTCTGACTTCCATGAACTTTAACCTGTGAGGGTCGCTACCTCTACCTTGTCGTAACACGACCTCGGCCATCTGTGTGGTCCAAGTCACAGTGACTAAGATTGCTCCACAGCTAGATGGAGAGACGTTGTTCTTGAGGTGTTGAGACATTATTAGGTTTGGATACGCGACTTTACACTTTTAAGGGGTAACACCCAAACTAAAGCACTAGTTCACGTCTGGGGTAAAAGGCGAGGATAATGAGGGACCCCTTCTGGTTGCTTAAGTCAACATAGTCTGCGCAATTGTGAGTCTAAAGCAGTTGCAAGGTCGAAATACACTTTGACACACACTCGCAGCATATCAGGCCAGGGTGACATGTCTAATTTAATGAAACAATAGTTCAGACTAATTTTCTTTTTAATTGAAGATTGTACTGCAAACCTGCAGCCAACACAGAAGATGTTGCACTCTCCACGTGACATGCTGGAGGTTGCATGGATGGAATCTGGACAATTTTCTACAGAAGTACTGCTCCTGGTATTATAACATTTTAGGGATACAAGGTAATGCATCAGAGTTGGGCCAATCTGATATGAACCC